>CABHPQ010121638.1:0-12285 GCA_902168405.1 Peromyscus aztecus | reverse complement strand
TCCTGATGTGATTCACATCTGCCTGACAGCTTCCCTCTCTGCTCACCTGTGTCAATCAAGGTAAAAAGTTGTCTCTCATAAATTTTAATTTTGAGTGATGGCTGTTTGGCCCACTAGAGAGCAAGACCTGTGTGCCTCTTTCCTCTTGTGAAAGTCTTTCACACTGTTCGACGTTTTATAATTTTCCTAAGGTTCTAACTTACACAGGAGGGATGTCAGCTTTTCTTGTTGGTAAAAATGTACAGTTAGGAGTATTCAGTAAAGGCTCTCAATAAAAGGTAGCTTAGCTGTACCTATGGAATTATTCAGTGTACCCGCTCATCATAAGCTAGATAATTTGAAAATCAATTCCAATTTTATCTAAGTATTTCCTAAGATACAATAAAATATTACTTGTATACAAATCCTTATTTCTAGAAAAAGCAAACTGATAGACATGAACACAGATAAGAGTTTTGTGTTGTTCAAGTTCATCACATTTGCAGACCACTCCCGAATGAGTCCTCGTTAAAGCTTTCACTAGATGCTTCTAGCTCTGTACTCATTTTCCCAATTTTCATAGACAAATTTTTACTTTTTCAATTAGTTATGCTCTCAATATTTCAGTTGTCCCTAATATTTTTTCCCAGTGAAGGTACAAAAATAACCTTTTTAATATTGTTTTCCCTGTAGTCAACATTACAGTTAATGTTCTTTGTTTAAAATTGTTCATAATTATATCCTAAATATTTTTCTGTTAGTGTTATTTTACACTTTATTTTTCTAATCTCTTAAGTATCTAATGTGTTGATAATATTTTCTGAGATTTTTGTGATTTTTTTTGGTATTTTACACAGGTATATAAAATAATCAATGTAAAAAAAATAAAATAAAATAATCAATGTAGATTCCATTATTTTCTGAGTTGTTGCTGATCTATTTTTAGGAAAGCTTGAATAATTAGATGTATTGCTCTGAATTTACTTTTTGATTATCCAGAAAAAAATCAATATAAACATAGAAAATACTTACGTTTAAAGTATATGTTTCAAGTACTAAAACAAATTATATCAAATATACACATTTTTAAAGACAAAGGGCTGATTTATGCCACTTAACTTTTAAAACGCACACATACTTCAAATTTGAGAATTTTCAGTTCCTTTGATTTGGGAATTCTGGGAGTGGATGTAATTGTCGTTTGTTGTTGCTTTGATACTGAAGCTGGAACCTAAAGTCTCACACATGTTGAGCACATACCCTATGAACTACACTGCAACCCTAAAAATTTTGAATTTTTAGGAAGTCAATCTTTAAACTCACAATAGTTTCATAATTCTGTTTTGTTAGATTGCTTTTGTAATAGAAGAAGTTGCCAGATGTGGTATTTTTTGAAGTTTCTTTTAGTTCCTATTTTTCCTCCTGAATCAAAAAATAAAATGAACAATGCTTTCAGAATCACAAACACTCTCATCTGTAATATCTTTAGAAGAGTAAAATTATCTATGCACTCACAGGAGCAATGAATGCTTCTTTTGCATGCTCGCTAAATATGAAAATATCATCTTCAATATTGTGATTTTCACATGGACTTGGAAGTATGAAGCATTGAAATATTCATTACATATAAGGAGCTTTATCTAACTTGAAATCAGGACAAAATCCTAAAATTCAACACTATTCTTGCAGAAAAGTTCATGGTGATTTAAAACACAAATGAAAAATTGTGGATATATAGTTTAATATCATACTAAAATTTAAACCCTAGATTTACTTCAAGACAAAATCCTATACAAAGAAATGTTTGCAGTTATAACCACAACTAGTACTAAAAGAAAAAAGAAATACTCAATCTAATTTTACAAAACATTTATATTTTTTTTGCCATTGCTCCCAAAAAGATAAAAGCTGGGTTTCTATCCCGCAATAACTTCAAGTGTGTATGTTTTGAATAATGATACACCCAGTGCTTGGCTCCAAACACTAAAACACCTGAGGGTAGTCAGCCACCTAGAGTGAGAGAGAGCAAAGGAAAGGATACAGCCATGTTAAAAAAAAAAAAAAAAAAAAAAAAAAAAGAACTTCTCTTGAATGCGGCCAGTGTCTTGACAATAGCTTGTCTCTCAGGACCACAGGTATTATTAGACTGACAATATTGATTCCCAGCACGTGTGCCCACTATGAGGAGACTAATATTTCACTGAGAAAGAGTAGTTTATTTTCTGCTAAAAGTTGTTGGGTTTTTTTTTTCTTTTTTTTTTTTTTGACAAATGCAACAATATAATGGATTGTCAACACCTGCTTATTTGAGTGAAAGGGGCCCTGAGAAGCAGGAAGCTATATACTATACCATGTAATAGTCTAAATACTCAGCTAATATTAGAAATGATTAGAATGCCTTCGTGACCCTAGAGGTTTTAGAGAATAACATTTCTTGGCAAGCTTAAGGACACAGGAATCTGTTTTGAATGAGCATTGTTAGGTGCTGTGAATACCCAGAGGTTACCCTGGTGGGGCTCAAAAACTGCATTTATTGGAAAAACTGGGAAAGAACTTGCTAATCACTACTCAATACACTTGGCCCACTGGAGAATACCTGGACCTATGCCAACAACAAAGGAAAAAAGGTTTAAAGCTACAGATACTCAACTTCCACTGCAACTGTTTTCCTTTTCAATTGTCCACCTAACGTTTTATGACAAAACTGATGTATGAATAATTGTGAAAAGCTGTTCTACAAGCATCCACAAACAGTATCCCCACCATTTGGAGTAGTTACAGCTAAAAATTCTTACCTCATTCTTTAAAATTCAGGTTTGAGGCATGAGCACCCAGTTCCACAGTTAGGTGACAGAAAATAATCAGTGGAGAGAAGTTGCTTTTGCACTTTCTTTTAATATACTTGGTGGATTTTAAAATATTGGTGGATTTTCACTCTTCATATTATTTCAACTGAATGCCTTACAAGGTCATCTTCTATATCAATTTCTACCTACTTCATGGAAATTGATAGTAAGCTGAGATATGTGAATATGTGTCTCTTATACATATCTCTAAACAAAAGTGACATCTGAGTAGAATATTCGCCCAGCATGAGTGAAGACCTGGATTCCATTTCAAGCAACAAAAGAAATAAATAAGTACATCAGTTAAATGAAATACCATCTCTATTGTTCAATGTTTTATGTAAAACGTCAATAAACTACATAACAGAAATCCCTGTTTAATTGCAGAATTGCTATTGAGGCTGTGAAAACCAAGCTGATATGATAACCTTTGGGGCTTTAAATTGAGATGATATATATTTATAAATTTTCTTTCTGCATCAGGGTTTTGTTTTAAAAAAAACAAACAATAATGAATGGAGATCTTAGGAAGAGACAGGGGAAGAAAACTGGCATAATGGTGGTAAGTGGCAAACACAAAAGGGACAATTAATCAGTTCACTCTCACTGCAGAAAAAGGACATAGACAAGGAAGACAACCCTGTAGACGTGATTAAGTGAAAACCAAGTACAGAGTGCCACACCATCGCCTGTAATCAGAACTGTGTATCATGCTGCCAACGCAGAGACACACTTGGCAAAACGGTTCATGTTTTACAGGTGTCAGTCAACCCTTCAAACCGAACACGTGGGATTAAGACTGTTCTTTGAAAGAAAGAAGGAAAGAAAGAAAGAAAAGGAAGAAAGAAAGAAAGAAAGAAAGAAAGAAAGAAAGAAAGAAAGAAAGAAAGAAAGAAAGAAAGAAAGAAAGAAAGAAAGAAAGAAAGAAAAGAAAGAAAGAAAGGAGGGAAGGATTGTATTATTAGTTTCAAATATGTCTTTGTTTATATTCTTATAATTTACCTTTTTTTTCCTCAAAAATGTGTGTCTTTTTGTGGGACCTACTAAATCTCTCCTCCAGGCTTAGATTTTATCATTGCTGATGTACTCACTTCCTACAACCTGCAATACATTACCCCAAATCTGTCTTCATTCTGCAGAAGTGCTTCATGAAGACTCTTACTGTTTGCCAAGAAATTAATTCTGAAGAACAGGCAGAGGTTCCTATGCAAGTGCTAATGAATGCTTGGCTCCCACACATCAGTGTTAATAAGTCTTTAACAGCTTTAGGGAAGCCTCCCAAGTTGGGGACAAAGCACCCCCAAAGGAGAATGCTCTAATCTTCAGTCCCGTAGTTCTCAAACTCTGGCATGTTTGGCATGTTACAGGATCACCCCTGTGCTCCCTTGCAGATGCTGGGGCCCCTTTAACAAAAATCCTGATGCTGTGGATCTGGCACGAAGCCCAGGAATCCACATTTATGGATTCATTCTCGTCTGTGCTTCTAATGCAGAGAATTCAGACAGTGTTTACCTTGTACTGTCCTGGTGTTTGACTGCTATGGTGGCATAAATAATTGCAGCATCCTCTTTTATTCTCAAAGTACTCTACTTCAGATAGACAGTAGTCAAACACTGTGCCAAGTTTTATAAAGTCACCCACATACACTAACTACATTTAGAGTTCTCCTAATCTAGATGTAAAGAGCAAATGTGGCCCTCACCTGAAGGTCATTTTAGATTCCCTTATCACTGTACCCTCTCATTTGGAAACTATTCCTCATTGCCTACTATCTGCTGAATGCTAATCTAAACCCAGGGTACAGTAGCCAATAAATAAGGCACATAGCATATATATATATATATATATATATATATATATATATATATATAGGTTTTTCAAGACAGGGTTTCTCTGTGTAATTTTGGTGCCTGCCCTGGATCCCACTCTGTAGAGGCTTCCCTAAAGAACCTTTTAAAAAGAAAATTTACGTGAGTAGGGAAGAAAAGGAATGGGTGTTCAGGGAAGGAGCGGCTGAAGAAGTGAGCTCAAGAGCAAAGTATCTGAAGCATTAGAGCTTGATGCATACGAGACAGAACACAAGTCAACGTGAGTTAGGGCTAGAGTAGGATAGGGTGAAGTCACAAGACAGGCCCCGCTAGGAACCTTATCTGTTCACTGTATGTTTACAGCTTTCTCTTTGAAGTATTACTCTTCCCACTTTGCATATGATTTGTTTAAAAGACTTGTAGACTGAGAAACTTGACCAAAGAGTTACATGTGGTAAGGGTAGCAGTAAGAATTTACAGTTGCCCAATTTGCTTCCAAAATCACTTCTTTAAAAAACTCAAAATTACAGTGATGACGTTGAGAGTGACCATTGTCACTAATAGAAGCTAATTGTAAGTGAGTGCTTGCTGTCATGCTCTTTTTAAATAAATTTCAAATATAGTCTCATCTCATCCTCACAAAGACCTCCTAAGATGAGTATTTTTATGTAGCATGAATCTTAAAAGTTCTTATTAATAAAATCAAACCTCAGCCAGGTATTGGGGTGAACACTGGAAGATCAGAGAGACAGAACGAGCCACAGCTAACCTCACCTGGCAAACTTCTCAGCTGGTCTTACTTCCTAAGACTGGAAGCCTCTATGTCCTCATATCCGAATGACTCTCAGCTGAACTGCTGCTAGAAGCCTGAATGCTTACCCAGCCCAAATGCTTCTCCAGGCCAAATGTCTGAGTTTCTTCACGCCTTATATACCTTTCTGCTCTCTACCACCACTCCCTGGGATTAAAGGCTGGTTTACTGGGATTAAAGGTGTGTGTCACCACGCCTGGCCGTTTCCAATGTGGCCTTGAACTCACAGAGATCCAGAGGGATTTCTGTCTCTGGAATGCTAGGATTAAAGGCGTATGCTACCACTGCCTATCCTCATGTTTAATATTGTGGCTGTTCTGTCTCTGACCCCAGATAAGTTTATTAAGGTACACAATATTTTGGGGAACACAATACCGCCACATTTTTATATCCTCTATTTTACTTAAAAGAACAACTGAGGCACACAGAGAGGCATACACCTTGTACATACTTACGGGTAGTCATGATTAAAGCATGAAAAGAGGACAAAAAAGCTGATCAGATAATTAAGTCATTGAGTTAGAAACCTTTACCTATTTCTATGCATGTTTTCATTCTTTAGAATAAAGGACCAGCTGGGTGTGCTGGCACATGCCTTTAATCCTAGCACTCAGGTGGTGGGGACAGACAAAGGCATTCAAATCTCTGTGAGTCAAAGGTCAGCCTGATCTACATAGTGAGTTCCAGGAAATTCAGAACTATGTAGAGAGACCTAGTCAATAACAATAACAGTAATAGTAGTAGTAGTAGTAACATCATAAAATACCCAAATTATTTTATTCCCCATCTTAACTATAGATTTCAGGTTCACTATTAGCATGAAAGCACCCATGATTCTGTTTTGCAACATGGAAATTCTTTATTTCTCTGAAATCAGACTTTAGGGAACTACTTCCCTTTCTTAGCATGTATCTACCTTTCTGTGCCTGCTGACCATACACTGCTGCTCTTATTTTACTACAATCCCTTCCCTCTACAATGGTTACAAGCTATAGGAACTTATTCCTAAAATCTGAGGGCTGAGCTGCAGAAGGACACAGCAACATATCAGTGATACAGACAGGGAGGACCCTAGGCACTCCATCAGCTTACAGTCCCTAATAAACCCACACCATCACCACAAAGCACAGTTTACCCTACACACGCAAAACAAATGCTTTAGCTAATTATTTTGTAAATAGTTCTCCCTTTAAAGATGTTATTCACTCGGGAGGCAGATTCAGGTGGATCTCTGTGAGTTCGAGGCCAGCCTGGTCTCCAAAGTGAGTTCCAGGAAAGGCGCAAAGCTACACAGAGAAACCCTGTCTTGAAAAACCAAAAAAAAAAAAAAGATGTTATTCAAACTGTTATAAAGTGAACGTCTTTACTAAATGATGGGACACAAAGGGCTGCTGAATCCTCTCCTTTTGAATGAAAAGCTTCAGAATTGCTTTGGATGTAAAGTTAGTGGTGTTGGTGGACATGTTCATGCCATAATTTTCAACGACCTAACCACTTCTTGAAGCTGGTTGCCCAGAAAACATACCACATGATCTCCAACACTTCCTCTTTCTGGGTTTGCAACTAATCATAAACTGAAGCACAAAGAAGTTAAGAGACATGCTTCAAGTCACCTAGATCAAAGGATAATATTAGTAATAATCAAAGAACTGAAGTGAATGAGCAAAGCACTGCCTCCCTAGACAAAATTACAACATTACCTCTCAAACCAGAAAGAGCCATGGAAAGTAGAAGAAAATACACCGAGAGAAGAACCCCCTAAAACAAAGCAGAAGATAGACGATTCTTGATGTAGCAAAACCTAGCAAATATACTGGGGGGAAAAGTCATTCTACTTTAATTTCTCAAATATATGAGTTGTCAAATCAAACAGAAGATTTTGTTGAAACCTGTGCTGAATTCAGTCAATTTTGTTGTTTGTCAATGTGTGAAATCTTTGGACTTAACGTTTCATAAATCCGGGAGCTATAAAACACTTGCTAAGGGTGAACATGCTCACAGGATTGCTTCACTCTGAGGCATTTAAGCCTTGGATAAAAGAGTGTGTAAACTTTCTGAGGAATGATTCACATGAAACAGGTGGTCTTCCTATAGTTGCCCTTGTTCCTATAATTCTAAGATGGTCAGTATGCTTCACTTTATTTTTTAACAAGTCATTCATGAATTCAGGCATGCTCCTTCTTTCTTTCATTCCATCCCAACAAGAAATTATCCAAAGGAGGGCCAGAGTACAGCTCTGTGATGGTTAGAGAGTTTGCCTAACTTGCAAAAGGAGAAAGATTCAATCCCCAACACCACAAGGGGAAAAAAAGAAAGCACACAAGAGAAGCCAGAGATTTCACAAAGGAAAAGTAGAAACAAAATATAGTAAACCTGGAATAAAACTGAGACAAACTATTGGATATAGAAAAAATAAGTCGAATAGATGCAAAACTTCTAAAAATTAAATCACTGAACCATTATAATTGTGGAAACCCAGGCTAATAGAAGTTGCCTGACATATTGCAAACCTTGTAAAAGTTCTTAAGAAGGAAAAGGTACCAATTCACAAATACCTCAGTATAGATATGCTGAATTCCACTCAGTACTCAAGTTTCTATTTAAATGTTACTTGATGCAGAAATTTATCACTGGTCACCCCTTTCCATACAACACACACATCACATACAATGTTCGGTGAAATAGTTTTAAATGATTTGTCAGGGTCCTGGGCTCCCTTTATCCTAGCAAATGTAAGTTTATTGTCCCTGCTTGCATAACATGCTGTTCTCCTTATATCAAAATATGTTCATCCTAACAAAATGGCTCAAATCATAAGAATGCTTATTGTTTATTTAATATGATGACAAGATGTGGAATGGATTAATACTGCCATCAGAGAACCAGTTTCTCTATCTGGTATGCTTACAATATTAGTTCTTCTCTTGTGGCCATTGAAAAACATGGTATCTAGATCATGATAAACGTTGTACCAAACCAATCTAGAGTGGAACTCTGATTGAGTCATTTACTCACAGAATGATTATGTCCCAATCTGTCTGAGTAAGTCCCTTTTCATATTTGTTGTCTTGGTATAATTATTTTTAGCATCTCCTTTTTCATGCTCAGAAAAAAAAAGTTTCTGAATGAGATACTGTAAAATCACTATACTGGATGTCCTGAAGGAAGTGTCTTTAATTTATTGAGCTCCATTTTCTTTTTAAATAATGATCATGACCCAGGAATAAGGAACTTGTAAGGGTTTAACATATTTATTCTATGTAGGCGGCCCCTCTTCTAGTTAATATAGGATGAGTGGTAACTCATTAGATAGACTACTTTCATGCTAAGGTCAGCTAAAAAGTATAACTTGAATGGTTAGAGAAGACTATTGTGATTTTTCCAGGTTAAAAAACAAAACCAAAAGGAATAAAAGCCAAGAGCAAGCTTGAACTAAGATACTTAAAAATAAGTTGGACATTTAGCTGAAAGGGACAAAATATAAGATGAATGCTTGATTGTGAGCCTTGGAGGCTAGAGTGTGGTGGTCGTATTGTTCTGAAAAATAGAACTTATGATGTAGAAAGAAGGACAGTGGGAACACGAAGATGCAAGAGGATAGTGGGGACCTTCAGGTACATTTGGGGATGATTTAGTTTGACAGCCCATGTGCTTTAAAAGGATCCAGTCTGATTAGGAAAATAGATATGACAGCTAAGAAAGAAATTTGAATCATCAAATTTCTGCATCAAATGCAGTCTGGGAAGATATAGAAGAAGAAAAGAAAAGCTGTCCATGTAGACACTAGAGAAGATAAATAGAACAAAGATAGAATATGTGTCAGGGTAGGAGCAAGGGACATATTTGAAGCTGAATGGTAAAATATTGTTCAAACTACAAGATAGTCTACTTCCAAGGACCCACTTTTGAGATAGAGAGGGGGAAAGACTGGTTCAAAACTCAAAAGAACACTTAACCTGAGTGCATGAGTTAATTATTCTTTAGAATCACTGTTTCGTTCCACATAAAGTTTATATCAAGTTACTCTGTCTTCAGTATGTTTACAGGGGTGGCCACGCCTTTGTTTGGAGAAGTTCTCGCGTTAGAAGTGTTTGGCCCATTTCTGCTGTTGTTGGAAAACTACTACAGGAGCACACAGACAGACTCCTCAAAACAGCTCCCATCACACAACCACTTGCCCAAGTCTTGCCTCCTACACTACTAAGTTAACATTTTGCTTGTCCTAAAAGATGCCCCTTTCACTTTCTCCAAATAGTATAACAACAATGTAAAGTTGATAATAATAAACAATACAATATCAAGATCAATTTCACTCATTTAATTCAAAAATCTATTTATTTGTTTTAGTTTTTTGTTTGCCTGTTTGTTTTCTTTTGTTTTGTTTTATGAGACAAGGTCTTTCTACAGAGTCCTGGCTGTGTTGAAACTCCCTGTGCAGATCAAACTTGGCCCTGAAGTCACAGAGATCCACCTGCCTCTGCTTCCTGAGTGCTGGGATTAGAGATCTGTGACACCAAGTCTGGCCTTGTATTGTTATTTATATACATAGATAGGTAATGCTTTCTTAATTTGCAATATAGCCAAATATTAGTTCAACTTTTGTGCATACATAAAAATCTCTGATATTTCAGTGATTTTAATAGCTATAATCCAATTTATTATAATTTGTAGCCATAGTTTCTAAAGTATGGTATAAATATTAGCATCCTTCTGAATAGGCCATTGCTTATGAATGGGAGAATGCAATAATCTCTCCTGTTCCCTCCTGCTATATCAAAATCAAAATCAGGTTGATTTTTCTTTTACACCAAAAACTCCAAAATGCTCCTTCATTTTTTTTTCATTAGCATTTTGTGCAGTTTCTACCTTTCCTGACTGTATGACTTCCACTTAATTCTGTATTGCTCAGCAAAAGGGGGAAAATCCTAATCAATGCATGCCAAGAGAAGTTAAAGATGTATTTTTCCTGTGACAAAACATTGAGCTTAAGAGGAAATTTAAACAACACCTAGAGTGTGGCATTATCATACCATCAATTAGATATTGACAGGGCTGGGGTTATGACTTAGTAGCAAAATATACTCTTAGCATTCACAAGACTCTGGCTTTAATCTCCAGCATCAGTTTAAAAATTATTTGTACTAGTAGAGTATCACTGTGCCCCCACCATAAAAAAATAAATGTATGATAACAAGAACGGACAGTCCAAGAGCACCAAAGCAAGACAAGTGAAATCCTGATTCCTCGAAGATTAGAAAAGCAAGAAAGAAGTGTCACTGTAAATATCACCACCGATGGTCAGTACTAAGAAGGCCAGGGCCATCTCCACAGTAACAGGGAAGATATGGAATGTAGGGACCCTACCAATGAGCCCTTCACATTTTCAGACCAATAAGTAACAAATTTAGATTACATGAGGCCCATGTCATCAAATGACTAAAAGTCATCATTTCAGTTAATGAATCATTTCCCAAAAGCTACTACAAATCCTTACCTATTTAGAGCTGGGGGTGCGGGGACTGAAGAGATGTCTAGTTGGTTAAGAACACTTGATGCTCTTCAAGAAGACCCTAGTTCAGTTATTAGACCCACATGGGGCAGCCCACCACCATCTATAACTGCAACTCCCAGAAGATCCTACACCTCTGGCCTCCATGGGCACTGCATTCATATGTACATACCCATATTCAGACACACGCATATATACACAATTTAAAATAATTTAACTATAACTATTTGAGTAATAAATTATTTTTAAATGAGTACTTTTTCTAAAAAGCTTTATATGTACCCACATATTGATCAAAATATATTATTTGCTCACAAAATTTCCCCAGGAGACTAACCTAATTTATGGGAATTACTTTCTCAATTTAAAACATGCTAATAGAGAACCAGGCATAGATGCACATGCCTCTAATCCTAGCTCTCAGAAGCCTAATGCAATAACATAAAAAGCAGAAGTTCAAGGCCAACCCGAGCTACATTGCAAGACCTGTCTCAAAGGAAAAATGAAAGTTTAAGGAAGAATTTAAATGTTTTAAGCCATTAATAAAAGAGTTTTGTGAATTTGATCATTTGTAACAAAAAATGAGTTAAATAAAATACAGGTCAATCAATATTGTATTTTTAGGTCAATAAAGAACATTTTACTACCCAAGTGACATAAAACAAAAAAATAAGTTAAACTATGTATTATAAATTTACTAAGTAGATCATATCTGACAAAGTGCTCAGTGCTGATTTATGACTCCAAGATTCTGCTCACTATGTATAACTATTGTCCTGCAAAATACACACGCACGCACGCACGCATGCACGCACACGTGCGCAGGCCCAGACTAGCATTTTGTTTGTTTATTTTTTGCTTTCTTCTGTTGTTTTTATTTAACTTAAATTTTTAGGTTAAAAACACCTTTTTCATTGCTTGACATAGACATCATCCACATACTAGTTTCTGGCATGCAGTACTAAAAGGAAAGTAAAATTAAAGCTCTTAAATCTACTGAATGTGTGGGTGCTCTTCAAAGCAATGTTGACCAATATAAATTTCCTTTTGCAATTGACATACAATTCTTTTTTTAGTTCTTTGAGAGTTTCACATAAGAAGTTTTAATCATATCCACTCCCCTCCCCCAACTCTTCCCAGATCTGCCTTCTCTTCCCTGTCCACCCAACTTTATGTCCTACTTTTATTTACAAACTGTTTTAGTTTAAAATTTTTAAATATTATTATACAGTGCTAATTAATCTCTCTCTTTCTCTCTCTCTCTCTCTTTCTCTCTCTCTCTCTCTCTCTCTCTCTGTGTGTGTGTGTGTGTGTGTGTGTGTGTGTGTGTGT
>CABHPQ010121636.1:17054-30621 GCA_902168405.1 Peromyscus aztecus | reverse complement strand
CATATTGCCCAGACTCTGACCACTTCTCTATAGAAGGTTCATATTGTTCAGACTGTGACCACGTGTCTATAGAATGTTCATATTGTCTCAGTTTGTGACCACATGTCTATAGAATATTCAGATTGTCCCAGAAAGTGACCACGTGTCTACAGAATTTTCATATTGTCCCAGAGTGTGACCACGATTCTATAGAATATCATATTGTCCCAGACTGTGACCACCTTTCTATAGAATGTTCATATTGTCCCAGACTGTGACCTCGTCTCTAGAATGTTCATACACTCCCAGACTGACCACATGTCTATAGAATGTTCATATTGTCCCAGACTGTGACCACATGTCTATGGAATGTTCATATTGTCTCCGTCAGTGACCACGAGTCTATAGATTGTTCAAATTGTCCCAGAATGTGACCATGTCAATAGAATGTTCATATAGTCCAGACTTTGACCACATGTCTATAGAATGTTCATATTGTCAAAGACTGTGACCACGTTTCTATAGAATGTCCATATTGTCCCAGACTGTGATGACATGACTATAGATTGTTCATATTGTACCATACTCTGACCACGTGTCTATTGAATATTCATATTGCCCAGACTGTGCGCACATGTCTATAGAAGATTCCTATTATCCCACAATGTGACCACGTGTCTATAGAATGTTCATATTGTCTCAGACTGTGACCACATGTCTACAGAATGTTGATATTTTCACAGACTGTGAAAACATGTCTATAGAATTCATATTGTCTCAGCCTATGACCACTTGTCTATAGAATGATCATATTTTCCCAGAATGTGTCCACGTGTCTTTAGAATGTTCATATTGTCTCAGACTAACCAATGTCTACATAATATTTACATTGTCCCAGACTTTGAACAGAGTCTATAGAAAGTTCATATTATCCCAGACTGTGACCACATGTCTGTAGAATGTTCATATTGTCCCAGACTGAGACCACATGTCTATAGAATGTTCATATTGTCCCAGACTGACCACATGTCTACAGAATGAAAATATTGTCCCAGACTGTGACCACATGTCTACAGAATGTTCATGTTATCCCAGACTGTGAACACATGTTTATATAATGTTCATGTTGCCCCAGAATGTGACCACGTGTCTATAGAATGTTAGATTTTTCCCAGATTGGGACCACATGTACATAGAATGTCTGTTTTAAGCCAGACTGTGACCATGTGTCTACAGAATGTTCACATTGTTCCAGACAGTGAACACATGTCGATAGTATGTTCATATAGTCCCAGACTGACCACATGTCTACAGAAGTTTATATTGTCCCATAATGTGACCACGTTTCTATAGAAGGATCATATGGTCCAAGACTGTGACCACATGTCTACAGATGTTCATAATGTCCCAGACTGTGACCACATGTCTATAGAATGTTCATATTAACCCAGACTGAGACACCATGTCTACAAATGTTCATATTGTCCCAGACGGTGACCACAAGTCTCTAGATTGTTCATATTGTCCCGGACTGTAACCACATGTCTGTAAAATTTTCAAGATGGCACAGAGTGTGACCACAAGTGTATAGAAAATTTGTTTTGTGCCAGACTCTGACTACATGTCTATAGAATGCTCATATGGTCCCAGACTGGTCACATGCCTATAGAATGTCATTATGGTCCCAGAATGTGACAACGTGTCTATCGAATGTTCATATTGTCCCAGACTAACCAATGTCTACATAATATTCACATTGTCCCAGACTTTGACCAGATGTCTATAGAATGTTCATATTTTCCCAGACTCTGACCACGTGTCTATAGAATGTTCATATTGTCCCAGACAAATCAATGTCTACATAATATTCACATTGTCCCAGACTTTGACCAGAAGTCTATAGAATGTTCATTATGTCCCAGACTGTGACCACATGTCTGTAGAATGTTAATATTGTCCCAGACTGTGACCCCATGTCTATAGAATGTTCATATTATCACATACTGACCACATGTCTACAGAATGAACATATTGTCCCAGACTGTGACCACGTGTCTTTAGAATGTTCATATTGTCCCAGTCTGTGACCACATGTCTATAGAATGTTCATATTTTCCCAGACTGTGACCACATGTCTATAGAATTCATATTTTCTCAGCCTATGTCCACTTGTCTATAGAATGATCATATTGTCCCAGAATGTGACCACGTGTCTTTAGAATGTTCATATTGTCTCAGACTAACCAATGTCTACATAATATTCACATTGACCCAGACTTTGACCGGATGTCTATAGAATGTTCATGTGGTCCCAGACTGTAACCACATGTCTGTAGAATGTTCATATTGTCCCAGACAGTGACCACATGTCTGTAGAATGTTCATATGGTCCCAGACAGACCACTTGTCTACAGAATGAACATATTGTCCCAGACTGTGACCATGTGTCTACAGAATGTTCATATATTGCCAAACTGTGAACACATGTTTATAGAATGTTCATATTGTCCCAGAATGTGACCACATGTCTATAGATTGTTCATATTGTTCCAGACTGTGACCATCTGTCTATAGAATTTTCATATTGTCCCAGACAGTGACCACACGTCTATAGAATATTCATATTGTCCCAAGCTGTGGCCACATGTCTATAGAATGTTAGTTTTGTGACAGACTGTGAGGACATGTCTATAGAGTGTTCATATTGTCCCAGACTGTGACCACATGTCTACAGAATGTTCATTTTGTCCCAAACAGTGACCAATGTCTATAGAATGTTCATTTTGTCCCAGACTGTCACCACATGTCTACAGAATGTCCATATTCTCCCAGTCTGTGACCATGTGTCTATAGAATGCTCATATTGTCCCCCACTGTGACCACACGTCTATAGAATGTTCATATATTTCCAGACTGTGACGACCTGACTCTAGAATGTTCATATTGTACCAGAAAAAACAAAGGTCTACAGAATGTTCATATTGCCACAAACTGTGAACTCTCGTCATTTGAATGTTCATATTGTCTCAACCTGTGACCACGTGTCTATAGAATATTCATATTGTCCCGTATTGTGACCATGTGTTTATGTAATGTTCTTCTTGTCCCAGACTGTGACCACATGTCTTCTGAATGTTCATATTGTCCCAGACTGTGACCACATGTTTAAAGAATATTCATATAGTCCCAGACTGTGACCACGTGAATATAGAATGTTCATATCATCCCAGACTGTGACGACCTGACTATTGAATGTTCATATTGTACCAGACGATTCAAAGGTCTACAGAATGTTCATATTGTCACAAACTGTGACCTCTTGTCTATGGAATTTTCATATTGTCCCAGACTGTGACGACATGACTATAGAATGTTCATATTGTACCAGACTGAACACACGTATACAGAATGTTCATTTTGCCACAAACTGTTACCTGGCGTCTATAGAATGTTCATATTGCCCCAGAATGTGACCACATGTCTATAGAATGTTCATATTGTCCCAGAGTGTCCCCAGGGGTCTATAGAATGTTCATATTGTCCCAGACTGAACACATGTCTACATAATGTACATATTGTCCCAGACTGTGAACACGTGTCTATAGAATGTTCATATTAACCCAGACTGTGACCTCATGTTTATAGAATGTTCATATTGTCCCAGACTGTGACCACGTGTCTATACAATGTTTATATTGTCCTAGACGGTGACCATGTGTCTATAGAATGTTCATATTGTCCCAGACTGACCACATGTCTATAAAATGTTCATATTGTCACAGATTGTGACCACGTGTCTATAGATGTTCTTATTGTCCCAGACTGTGACTACATGACTATAGAATGTTCGTATTGTCCCAGACAGTGAAAAAATGTCTATCAAATTTTCATATTGTCCCAGATTGTGACCACATGTCTATAGAATGTTCATGTTATCCCAGACTGTGAACACATGTTTCCAGAATGTTCATATTGTCCCAGAATGTGACCACGTGTCTATAGAATGTTCATATTGTTCCAGACAGTGAACACATGTCGATAGAATGTTCATTTTGTCCCAGACTGACCACATGTCTACAGAAGTTCATATTGTCCCAGAATGTGACCACGTTTCTATAGAAGGATCATATGGTCACAGACTGTAACCACATGTCTGCAGATCTTCATAATATCCCAGACTGTGAGCACATATCTATAGAATGTTCATATTATCCCAGACTGAAACACCAAGTCTACAGTTGTTCAGATGGTCCAGGACTGTGACCATTAGTCTGTAAAATGTTCATATTGTCCCAGACTGTAACCACATGTCTGTTGAATTTTCATATTGTCCCAGAGTGTGACCACAAGTGTATAGAATATTAGTTTTGTGCCAGACTCTGACTACATGTCTATAGAATGTTCATATAGTCCCAGACTGGTCACATGCCTATAGAATGTTCATATTGTCCCAGACAGTGATGACATGAATATAGAATGTTCATATTGCACCAGACTGACCACAGGTCTACGGAATGTTTACATTGTCACAAACTGTGACCTCGTGTCTATACAATGTTCTTACTTTTCCAGACTGTGACCACATGTCTATAGAATTCATATAGTCTCAGCTTCTGACCACTTGTCTATAGAATGTTCATATTGTCCCAGACTGTGACCATGTGTCTATATAATGTTCATATTGTCCCAGACTAACCAATGTCTACATAATATTCACATTGTCCCAGACTTTGACCAGATGTCTATAGAATGTTCAAATTGTCCCAGACTGTGACCACGTGTCTATAGAACGTTCATATTGTCCCAGACTCACCAATATCTACATAATATTCACATTGTCCCATACTTTGACCAGATGTCTATAGAATGTTCATATTGTCCCAGACAGTGACTACATGTCTGCAGAATGTTCATATTGTCCAAGAATGTGACCACATGTCTATAGAATGTTCATATTGTCACAGACTGACCACAAGACTACAGAATGAACATATTGTCCCAGACGGTGACCACGTGTCTACAGAATGTTCATATATTCCCAGACTGTGAACACATGTTTATACAATGTTCATATTGTCCCAGAATGTGACCACGTGTCTATAGAATATTCATATTGTCCCAGACTGTGACCATGTATCATAAAATTTTCATATTGTCCCAGACTGTGACCATACGTCTATAGAATGTTCATATTGTCCCAAGCTGTGACCACATGTCTATAGAATGTTAGTTTTGTGCCAGACTGTGACCACATGTCTATAGAATGGACATTTTGTCCCAGACTGTGAGGACATGTCTATAGAGTGTTCATATTGTCCCAGAGTGTGACCACATGTCTACAGAATGTTCATGTTGTCCCAGACAGTGACCAATGTCTATAGAATGTTCATTTTGTCCCAGACTGGGACCACATGTCTACAGAATGTCCATATTCTCCAAGACTGTGACCACGTGTCTATAGAATTTCATATAGTCTCAACCTGTGATCACGTGTCTATAGAACGTTCATATTGTCCCAGACTGTGACCACATGTCTATAGAATGTTCATTTTGTCCCAGACTGTGACCACATATCTACAGAATGTAGATATTTTCCCAGATTGTGACCACATGTTTATAGAAAGTTCATAATGTCCCAGACTGTGACCACGTGTCTATAGAATGTTCTATAGTTCCAGACTGTGACGACCTGACTATAGAATGTTCATATTGTACCAGACAAAACAAAGGTCTACAAAATGTTCATATTGTCACAAACTGTGACCACGTGTCTATAGAATGTTCATATTGTCCCAGACTGAGACCACATGTCTATAGAATGTTCATATAGTCCCTGACAGTGACCACGTGTCTAGAGAATGTTCATATTGTCCCAGACTGTGACCACGTGTATAGAATGTTAGTTTTGTGCCAGACTGTGACCACATTTCTATAGAATGTTAGTTTTTTCCCAGAGTGTGATCACGTGTCTAATAGAACGTTCTTCTTGTCCCAGACTGTGACCACATGTCTTCTGAATGTTCATAATGTCCCAGACTGTGACCACATGTTTATAGAATGTTCATATTGACCCAGACTATGACTACGTGTCTATAGAATGTTCATATAGTCCCAGACTGTGACGACCTGACTATTGAATATTCATATTGTACCAGACTGATCACACATCTACAGAGTGTTCATATTGACACAAACTGTGACCTGTGGTCTCTATAATGTTCACATTGTCCCAGACTGTGACCATGTGTCTATAGAATGTTCATATTGTCCCAAACTGAATACATGTCTATAAAATGTTCATATTGTCACAGACTGTGACCACGTGTTTATAGAATATTAGTTTTTTCCCAGAGTGTGACCACGTGTCTATCGAATGTTCTTCTTGTCCCAGACTGTGACCACATGTCTTCTGAATGTTCATTTTGTCCCAGACTGTGACCACATGTTTATAGAATATTCATATTGACGCAGACTGTGACCACATGTCTATAGAATGTTCATATAGTCCCAGACTGTGACGACCTGACTATTGAATGTTCATATTGAACCAGACTGAAAACAGGTCTACAGAATGTTCATATTGTCACAAACTGTGACCTGGCGTCTACAGAATGTTCATATTGTCCCAGACTGTGACCATGTGTCTATAGAATGTTCATATTGTCCCAGATTGAATACATGTCTATAAAATGTTCATTTTGTCACAGACTGTGACCACGTGTCTATAGAATGTTCATATTGTCCCAGACTGTGACGACATGACTATAGAGTGTTCATATTGTCCCACACAGGTACCACATGTTTATAGAATGTTCATATTGTCCCAGATTGTGACCACATGTCTATAGAATGTTCATACTGCCCAGACTGTGACCACGCATCTATAGAATGTTTATATTGTCCCAGACTGTGACCACATGTCTATAGAATGTTCATATTGTCCCAGACTGACCATATGTCTACAGAATGTTCATATTATCCCAGAATGTGACCACATCTGTAAAATGTTCATGTCATCCCAGACTGTGACCAGGAGTCTATAGAATGTTCACATTGTTCCAGACTTTGACCATATTTCTATAGAATTTCACATTGTCCCAGACTGTGACCACAACCTACAGAATGTTCATATTGTCCTAGACTGTGACCACGTATCTATAGAATGTTCATGTTGTCCCAGACTGAGACCACATGTCTGTAGAATGTTCATATTTTCACAGACAGAGACACCATGTCTATAGAATGTTGATATTGTCCCAGATGTGACGACATGTCTATAGACTGTTCATATTATCCCAGACTGTGACCACATGTCTCCAGAACATTCATTTTGTCCCAGAGAGTGACCAATGTCTATAAATGTTCATTTTGTCCAAGACTGTGACCACATGTCTATAGAATGTCCATATTGTCCCAGATGTGACCACATGTCTATAGAATGTTATTTTTGTGACCAAGTTTCTGTAGAATGTTAATTTTGCCCAGACTGTGACCACGTGTCTTTACAATGCTCATATTGTCCCAGATAGTTATCACATGTCTACAGAATTTTCATATTGTCCCAGACTGTGAGCACATGTCTACAGAATGTTCATATAGTCCCAGACTGATCACCTGTCTATAGAATGTTCATATTGTCCTCGACTGTGTCTACGTGTCTGTAGAATGTTCATATTGTCCCAGACTGTGACCAAGTTTGTATAGAATGATAATTTTGTCCCAGAGAGTGACCATATTTCTATAGAATGTTCGTATTGTCCCAGACTGACCACATGTCTACAGAATGTTCATATTGTTCCAGACTGTGACCAAGAATCTATAGAATGTTCATATTGTCTCAGACTGACCACATGCCTGCAGAGTGTTCATATTGCCCCAGAATGACCACGTGTCTATAGAATGTTCATATTGTCCCAGACTGACCACATGCCTATAGAATATTCATGTTATCCCAGACTGTGACAACATGTCTATTGAATGTTCATATTGTCCCAGACTGTGACCATGTGTCTATAGAATGTTCAAGTTGTCCCAGAATGTGACAGCATCATTATAATGTTCATATAGTCCCAGACTGTGACCACATGTCTACAGAATGTTCATATTGTCACAGACTGTGACCTCGTGTCTATAGAATGTTCACATTGTCCCAGACTGAAGACATGACTATAGAGTGTTCATATTGTACCATACTCTGACCATGGGTCTATAGAATGTTCATATTGCCCAGACTGTGACTACATGACTTTGGAAGATTCATATTGTCCCAGAAAGTGACCACGTGTCTATAGAATGTTCATATTGTCCCAGACTATGACACCATGTCTAAAAATATTCATATTGACCCAGACTGTGACCACATGTCTATCGAATGTTCATATTGTCCCAGACTGGTCACATTTCTATATAATGTTCATTTTGTCCCAGACTGTGACCACATGTCTACAGAATGTTCATGTGGTCCCAGACTGCCCACATGTCTATATAATGTTCATATTGTCCCAGACTGTGACCACAAGTCTATAGAATGTTCATATTGTCCCAGAGTGTGACGAGGGGTTTATAGAATTTTCATATTATCCCAGACTGACCACATGTCTACAGAATGTACATATTGTCCCAGACTGTGACCACGTGTCTATAGAACGTTCATATTATCCCAGACTGTGACCACATGTTTATAGAATGTTCATATTGTCCCAGACTTTGACCACGTGTCTATAAATGTTCATATTGTCCTAGACAGTGATCATGTGTCTATACAATGTTCATATTGTCCCAGACTGACCACATGTCTATAGAATGTTCATATGGTCCCAGACTGTGACCTTGTGTCTACAGAATATTCATATTGTCCCAGACTGTGACCACATGTTTATATAATGTTATTATTGACCCAGACTCTGGCCATGTCTATAGAATATTCATATTGTCCCAGACTGACCACATTCCTACAGAAGTATATATTGTCCCAGAGTGTGACCATGTGTCTATAGAATTTTCATCTTTTTCCAGACTGTGACCACATGTCTACAGAATGTTCGCATTGCCCAGACTGTGACTACATGTCTGCAGAAGTTCATAATGTCCCGGAAGGTCAGCACATGTCTATAGAATGTTCATATTGTCCCAGACTGTGACCACATGTCTATAGAATTCATATTGTCTCAGCCTGTGACCACATGTCTATAGAATGTTCATATTGTCCCAGACTGTGACCACGTGTCTATGGAATGTTCATATTGTCCCAGACTGACCAATGCCTACATAATATTCACATTGTCCCAGACTTTGACCAGATGTCTATAGAATGTTCATATTTTCCCAACTGTGAAAACATGTCTGTAGAATGTTCATATTGTCCTAGACTGACCACATGTCTACAGAATGAACATATTGTCCCAGACTGTGACCACGTGTCTACAGAATGTTCATATTATCCCAGATTGTGAACATATATTTATAGAATGTTCATATTGGACCAAAATTTGACCACGTGTCTATAGAATGTTCATATTGTTCCAGACTGTGACCTTGTGTCTATAGAATATTCATATTGTCCCAGACTGTGATCACGCGACTATAGAATTTTCATATTGTCTCAGGTTGTGACCACATGTGTATAGAATGTTAGTTTTGTGCCAGACTGTGACCACATGACTTTAGAATGGTCATATTGTCCAAGATTGTGATGACATGTCTATAGAGTGTTCATATTGTCTCAGAATGTGACCACATGTCCACAGAATGTTCATTTTGTCCCAGACAGTGACCAATGTCTATAGAATGTTCATTTCATCCCAGACGCTGACCACACGTCTATAGAATGTCCTTATTGTCCCAGACTGTGACCATGTGTCTATAGAATGTTAGTTTAGTCCCAGACTGTTACCACGTGCTCACAGAATGTTTATATTGTCCCAGACTGTGACCACATGTCTTTAGAATGTCCATAATGTCCTAGACTGTGACCACGTGTCTATACAATGTTCATATTATCAAGGAATGTGACCACATATTTATAGAATGTTCATATTGACCCAGACTGTGACCACGTCTATAGAATATTCATATTGTCCCAGACTGACCACATACCTACAGAAGTATATATTGTCCCAAAGTGTGACCAAGTGTCTATAGAATTTTCATCTTTTTCCAGACTGTGACCACATGTCTACAGAATGTTCGTATTGTCAAAGACTGTGACCACATATCTGCAGAAGTTCATAAAGTCCCAGAAGGTCAGCACATGTCTATAGAATGTTCATATTGTCCCAGACTGTGACGACATGACTATAGAATGTTCATGTTGTCCCAGATGGTGACCACAGTCTATAGAATGTTCATATTGTCCCAGATTGTGACCACATGTCTATAGAAGGTTCACATTGTCCCTGACTGTGATCGTGTGTCTATAAAATGTTCATATCATCCCAGACTGTGACCACGTGTCTATAGAATGTTAGGTTGTCCCAGACTGTGACCACATGTCTATAGAATGTTAGTATTAAGCCAGACTGTGACCACGTGTCTATAGAATGTTCATATGGTTCCAGAAAATGAACTCGTGTCTATAAATGTTCGTATTGTCCCAGACTGCCCACATGTCTACAGAAGTACATATTGTCCAAGAATGTGACCACGTTTCTATAGAATGTTCATATGGTCCCAGACTGTGACCACATGTCTACAGATATTCATAATGTCCCAGACTGTGAGCACATGTCTATAGAATATTCATATTATCCCAGATGTGACACCATGTCTACAGAATGTTCATATTGTCCCAAACTGACCACTTGTCTACCGAATGTTCATATTGTCCCAGACTGTGACCACATGTCTGTAGAATGTTCATATTGTCCCAGACTGTGACCACATGTCTATAGAATGTTCATATTTCCTATAATGTGACCATGTGTCTATAGAATGTTGGTTTTGTCCCAGAATGTAACCACATGTGTATAGAATATTCCGATTGTCCCAGAAAGTGTCCACATGTCTACAGAATTTTCATATTGTGCGAGATTGTGACTACGTGTCTGTGGAATGTTCATACTGTCCCAGACTCTGACCACATATCTATAGAATGTAGTTTTTTTCCCAGACTGTGACCACCTTTCTATAGAATGTTGATATTGTCACAGACTGTGACCACGTCTCTAGAATGTTCATACTGTCCCAGATTGACCACATGTCTATAGAATGTTCATATTGTCCCAGAATGTGACCAAGTTTATGTATAATGTTAAATTTGTCCCATACTGTGACCACGTGTCTTTACAATGTTCATATTGTCCCAGATTGTTACCACATGTCTACAGAATGTTCATATTATCCCAGAGTTTGACCACTGTCTACAGAATGTTCATTTTGTTCCAGACAGTGACCAATGTCTATAGAATGTTCATTTTGTCCCAGACTGTGACCACATGTCTATAGAATGTCCATATTGTTCCAGACTGTGAACACGTGTCTATAGAATGCTGGTTTTGTCCCAGACCATTACAACGTATCTATTGAATGTTCATATTGTCTCAAACTGTGACCACATGTCTACAGAATGTTCATATTGTCTCAACCTGTGACCACGTGTCTATACAATGTTCATATTGTCCCAGACTGTGACCCCATGTTTATAGAATGTTCATATTGTCCCACACTGTGTCCACATGTCTATAGAATGTTCATATAGACCCAGAAAGTGACGACATGACTATAGTATGTTGATATTGTGCCAGACTGAACAAAGGTCTACAAAATGTACATATTGTCCCAGACTGTGATGACATGACTATAGAATGTTCATATTGTACCAGAATGAACACCGGTCTACAGAATTTTCATATTGTCACAAACTGTGAACTCGCACCTATAGAATGTTCATATTGTCCCAGACTGTGACGACATGACAATAGAATGTTCATATTGTCCCAGACTGTGACCACATGTCTATGTAATGTTCATATTGTCACAGATTGTGACCACATGTCTATAGAATGTTCATATTGCTCAGAATGTGACCACGTGTCATTAGAATGTTCATATTGACCCAGACTGTGACCGTTTGTCTATAAAATGTTCATATCATCCCAGACTGTGACCACGTGTCTATAGATTGTTAGTTTTGTCCGAGATTGTGACCACATGTCTATAGAATGTGAGTTTTAAGCCAGAGTGTGACCACGTGTCTATAGAATGTTCATATTGTTCCAGAAAGTGAACACGTGTCTATAGAATGTTCATACTGACCCAAACTGACCACATGTCTACAGAAGTTCATATTGTCCCAGAATGTGACCACGTTTCTATAGAATGTTCATATGGTCCCAGGCTGTGACCACATGTCTACAGATGTTCATAATGTCCCAGATTGTGAGCACATATCTATAGAATGTTCATATTTTTCCAGACTGTGACTCCATGTCTACAGAATGTTCATATTGTCCCAGAATGTGACCACATGTCTGTAGAATGTTAATTTTCTCCCAGACAGTGATCACATTTCTATAGAATGTTCATATTGTCCCAGACTGACCACGTGTTATTGAATGTTCATATTGTCCCTGACTGAGACGACATGCCTATAAAATGTTCATATCATCTCAGACTGTGACCAGGTGTCAACAGAATGTTCACATTGTTCCAGAATGTGACCGCGTGTCTATAGAATATTTACATTGTCCCAGATTATGACCACAAGCCTACAGAATACTCATATTGTCCTACACTGTGACCACGTATCTATAGATTGTTCATGGTGTCCCAGACTGAGACCACATGTCTGTTGAATATTCATATTGTCACAGATTGTGACCACTTGACTATAGAATGTTCATATTGTCCCAGGCTGTGACCACATGTCTACAGAATGAACATATTGTCCCAGACTGGGACAGCATGTCTATAGAATGTTCATATAGTCCCAGATATTGACCACGTGTATAGAATGTTAGTTTGTGCCAGACTGTGACCAAGTCTCTATAGAATGTTAGTTTTTTCCCAGAGTGTGACCACGTGTCTAAAGAATTTTTTTCTTGTCCAGACTGACCACATGTCTACAGAATGAACATATTGTCCCAGACTGTGACCACGTGTCTACAGATTGTTCATATATTCCCAGACGGTGAACACATGTTTATAGAATGTTAATATTGTCCCAGAATGTGACCACGTGTTTATAGAATGTTCATATTGTTCCAGACCTTGACCATGTGTCTATAGAATTTTCATATTGTTCCAGACTCTGACCACACGTCTATAGAATATTCATATTGTCCCAAGCTGTGACCACATGTCTATAGAATGTTAGTTTTGGGCCAGAATGTGACCACATGTCTATAGAATGGTCATATGCCCCAGTCTGTGAGGACATGTCTATAGAGTGTTCATATATTCCCAGTCTGTGACCACATGTCTACAGAATGTTCATTTTGCCCCAGATAGTGACCAATGTCTATGGAATGTTCATTTTGTCCCAGACTGTTACCACATGTCTACAGAATGTCCATATTGTCCAAGACTGTGACCAGGTGTCTATAGAATGTTCATATTGTCTCAACCTGTGACCATGTGTCTATAGAATGTT
>CABHPQ010121636.1:985-17044 GCA_902168405.1 Peromyscus aztecus | reverse complement strand
CATAATGTCCCAGACAGACCATATGTCTATAAAATTTTCATATTGTCACAGACTGTGACCACATGTCTATAGAATGTTCATATTGTCCCAGATTGTGACCACATGTCTATCGAATGTTCATATTGCCCAGACTGTGATCATGTGTCTAAAGAATGTTCATATTGTCCCAGACTGTGAACACGCGTCTATAGAATATTCATATTGTCCCAGACTGTGACCACGTGTCTATAGAATTTTCATATGATCTCAGACTGTGACCACATGTCTATAGAATTCATATTGTCTCAGCCTGTGACCTCGTGTCTATAGAATGTTCATATTGTCCCAGACTGTGACCATATGTCTATAGAATGTTCATATAGTCCCAGGCTGACCAATGTCTACATAATATTCGATTGTCCCAGACTTTGACCAGAGTCTATAGAATGTTCATATTGTCCCAGACTGTATCCACATGTTTATAGAATGTTCATATTTTCCCAGACTGTGACCAAGTGTCTGTAGAATGTTCATATTGTCCCAAACTGGGACCACATGTCCATAGAATGTACAATTGTCCCAGACTGTGACCACGTGTCTATAGAATGTATTTATTGTCCCAGACTGTGACCACATGTCTATAGAATGTTCATATTGTCCCAGACTGTGACCATATGTCTATAGAATATTCACGTTGTCCCAGACTGTGACCACGTGTCTACAGAATGTTCATATTGTCCCAGACTAACCAATGTCTACATAATATTCACATTGTCCCAGACTTTGACCAGATGTCTATAGAATGTTGATATTGTCCCATATTGTGATCACGTGTCTACAGAATGTCCATATTGTCCAAGACTGTGACCACATGTCTATAGAAAGCTCATATTGTCTAAACCTGTGACCACGAGTCTATAGAATGTTCATATTGTCCCAGACTGGGACCACATATCTATAGAATGTTCATATAGTCCCAGACAGTGACCACGTGTCTACAGAATGTTCATATTGTCCCAGACTGTGACCACGTGTATAGAATGTTAGTTTTGGGCCAGACTTTGACCACGTGACTATAGAATGTTAGTTTTTTCCCAGAGTGTGACCACATGTCTATAGAAAGTTCAATTTGTCCCAGACTGTGACCACAAGTCTATCGAATGTTCATATGCTCCCAGACTGTGACCATGTGTCTATAGAATGTTCATATTGTCCCAGATTGTGACCACGTGTCTATAAAGTGTTGATATATTTCCAGACTGTGACAACCTGACTATTGAATGTTCATATTGTACCAGACGAAAAAAAGGTCTACAGAATGTTTATATTGTCACAAACTGTGATCTCTTGTCTATCAATTTTCATATAGTCCCAGACTGTGACGACATGACTATAGATGTTCATATTGTACCATCCTGAACACACGACTACAGAATGTTCATATTGTCACAACCTGTGACCACAAGTCTTTAGAATGTTCATATTCTCCCAGACTGTGACCATGTGTATATAGAATGTCCATATTGTCCCAGAATGTGACCACGTGTCTATTGAATTTTCATATTGTCCCAGACTGAGACCACGTGTCTATTGAATGTTCATATATTCCCAGACAGTGACCACGTGTCTACAGAATGTTCATATTGTCGCAGACTGTGACCACGTGTATAGAATGTTACTTTTGGGCCAGACTGTGACCACTTGTCTATAGAATGTTAGTTTTTTCCCAGGGTGTGACCACGTGTCTATAAAATGTTCATATTTCCCAGACTGTGACCCCAAGTCTATAGAATGTTCATATTCTCCCCGAATGTGACCATGTGTCTATAGAATGTTCATATTGTCCCAGATTGTGACCACGTGTTGTATATAGAATGTTCATATATTCCCAGACTGTGACGACCTGACTATTGAATGTTCATATTGTACCAGACGAAACAAAGGTCTACAGAATGTTCATATTGTCACAAACTGATCTCTTGACTATGGAATTTTCATATTGTCCCAGACTGTGATGACGTGACTATAGATGTTCATATTGTACCAGAATGAACACAGGTCTACAGAATGTTCATATTGTCACAAACTGTGCGCTCGCACCTATAGAATGTTCATATTGTCCCAGACTGTGATGACATGACTATAGAATATTCATATTTTCCCAGACTGTGACCACATGTCTATAGAATGTTCATATTGTCACAGACTGTGACCAAATGTCTATAAAATGTTCATATTGCTCAGAATGTGACCACGTGTCAATAGAATGTTCATAATGTCCCAGACTGTGACCGTGTGTCCATAAAATGTTCATATCATCCCAGACTGTGACCACGTGACTATAGAATGTTGGTTTTGTCCGAGATTGTGACCACATGTCTATAGAATGTTAGTTTTAAGCCAGAGTGTCATCACGAGTCTATAAAATGTTCATATTATTCCAGAAAGTGAACACGTGTCTATAGAATGTTCATACTGTCCCAAACTGAGTACATGTCTACAGAAGTTCATATTGTCCCAGTATGTGACCACGTTTCTATAGAATGTTCATATTGTCCCAGACTGTGACCACATATCTACAGATGTTAATAATGTCCCAGACTGTGAGCACATGTCTATAGAATGTTCATATTATCCCAGAATGTGACACCATGTCTACAGAATGTTCATATTTTCCCAGACTGACCACATGTCTACCGAATGTTCATATTGTCCCAGACTGTGACCACATGTCTGTAGAATGTTCATATTGTCCCAGACTGTGAACACATGTCTATAGAATGCTCATATTGTCCCAGACTGACCACGTGTCTAATAATGTTTATATTGTCCCAGACTGAGACCAAATGCCTATAAAATGTTCATATCATCCCAGACTGTGACCAGGTGTCTATGCAATGTTCATAATGTCACAGACTGACCACATGTCTACAGAATGCTTATATTGTCCCAGACTGTGAGCACATGTCTATAGAATGTTCTTATTGTCCCAGACTGTTACCATGTGTCTATAGAATGTTCATATCGTCCCAGACTGTGAACACATGTATATAGAATGTTCATATTGTCCCAGACTGTGACCACGTGTCTAGAGAATGTTCATATTTTCCACCATTTGAGTATAGAATTTCATATCGTCCCAGACTGTGACCAGAAGTCTATAGAATGTTCATATTGTTCCATATTGTGTCACAGTCTATAGAATCTTCATATTGTCCCAGACTGAGGCCACGTGTATATATAATGTTAGTTTTGTGCCAGACTGTGACCACGTGTCTATACAATGTTAGTTTTGGGTCAGACTGTGACCACATGTCTCTAGAATGTTCATATTGTCCCAGACTGTGACAATAATTCTACAGAATGTTCATATTGTCCCAGGCAGGGATAACGTGTCTTAGAATATTCATATTGTCCCAGACTGTGAAACATGTCTATAGAATGTCCATATTGTCCCACACTGTCACCACGTGCCTAGAAAATGTTCTTATTGTCCCAGACTGTGACCCTGTGTATATAGAATGTTCATATTGACCCAGACTTTGTGCACATGTCTATAGATGTTCATATTGTCCCAGATTGTGACCATGTTTATAGAATGTTAGTTTTGTTCTGAATGTGACCACGTGTCTATAGAATGTTAGTTTTGTGCTAGACTGTGATCACATGTCTATAGAATGTTCATATTGTCCCAGAGTGTGACCACATGTCTATAGAATATTCATATTGTCCCAGACTCTGACCAGGTGTCTATAGAATATTCATATTGTCCCAGACTGACCACATGTCTACAGAAGTTCATATTGTCTCAGAATGTGACCACGTTTCTATAAAAGGATAATATGGTCCCAGACTGTGACCACATGTCTACAGATGTTCATAATGCCCCAGACTGTGAGGACATGTCTATAGAATGTTCATATTATCCCAGACTGAGACACCATGTCTACAAATGTTCATATTGTCTCAGCCTGTGACCACATGTCTGTAGAATGTTCATATTGTTCCAGACTGTGATCACGTGTCTATAGAATGTTCATATTAGCCCAGACTGTGACCACATGTCTGTAGAATTCATATTGTCTCAGCCTGTGACCACGTGTCTATAGAATGTTCATATTGTCCCAGACTGTGACCACGTGTCTATAGAATGTTCATATTGTCCCAGACTGACCAATGTCTACAAAATATTTACATTGTCCCAGACTTTGACCAGAGTCTATAGAATGTTCATATAGTCCCAAACAGTGACCTCATATCTGTAGAATGTTCATATTGTCCAAAACTGTGACCACATGTCTATAGAATGTTCATATTTTCCCAGACAGACCACATGTCTACAGAATGATCATTTTGTCCAAGACTGTGACCACATGTCCACAGAATGTTCATATTATCCCAGACTGTGAACACATGTTTGTAGAATGTTCATATTGTCCCAGAATGTTACCACATGTCTATAGAATGTTCATATTTTCCCAGACAGTGACCACATGTTTATAAAATGTTCATATTGTCCCAGACTGTGACCACATGTCTATAGAATTCATATTGTCTCAGCCTCTGACCACTTTTCTTAAGAATGTTCATATTGTCCCAGACTAACCAATGTCTACATAATATTCACATTGTCCCAGACTTTGACCAGATGTCTATAGAATGTTCATATTTTCCCAGACTGTGACCACGTGTCTATAGAATGTTCATATTGTCCCAGACTCACCAATCTCTACATAATATTCACATTGTCTCAGACTTTGACCAGATGTCTATAGAATGTTCATCTTGTCCCAGACTGTGACCACATGTCTATAGAATGTTCATATTGTCCCACGCTGTGACCACATGTCTATTGAATGTTAGTATTGTTCCAGAATGTGACCACGTGTCTATAGAATGTTAGTTTTGTTCCAGACTGTGACCACGTGTCTACAGAATGTTCATATATTCCCAGACTGTGAACACACGTATATAGAATGATCATATTGTCCTAGACTGTGACGACATGACTATAGAATGTACATATTGTACCAGACTGAACACAAGTATACAGAATGGTCATATTGTCACAAACTGTGACCTCGTTTCTATACAATGTTCATATTGTTCCAGACTGTGACCATGTGTCTATCGAATTTTCATATTGTCCCAAACTGTGACCACACGTCTATAGAATGTTCATATTGTCCCAAGCTGTGACCACATGTCTATAGAATGTTACTTTTGTGCCAGATTGTGACCACATGTCTATAGAATGGTCATATTGTCCCAGACTGTGAGGACATGTCTACAGAATGTTCATTTTGTCCCAGACAGTGACCAATGTCTGTAGAATGTTCATATTGTCCCAGACTGTTATCACATGTCTACAGAAACGCCATATTGTCCAAGACTGTGACCACGTGTCTATAGAATGTTCATATTATCCCAGACTGTGACCACATGTCTATAGAATGTTCATATTGTTCCAGACTAGGACCACATGTATTTAGAATGTTGATATTGTCCCAGACTGTCACCACATGTCTATGGAAATTTCATATTGTCCCAGACTGTGACCATGTGTCTATTGAATGTGAGATTTGTCCCAGATTGTAACCACATGTCTATAGAATATTCAGATTGTCACAGAAAGTGACCAAGTGTCTTCATAATTTTCATATTGTACCAGAATGTGACCACTTGTCTACAAAATGTTCATATTGTCACAGACTGTGACCACGTGTCTATAGAATGTTCATATTGTCCCAAACTGTGACGACATGAGTCTAGATTGCTCATATTGTCCCATACTGTTACCACATGTCTATAGAATGTTCATATTTTCCCAGAATATGACCACATGTCTATAGAAAGTTCATATTGCCCAGACTGTGACCACGTGTCTATAGAATGTTCATATTGTCACAGACTATGACCACATATATATAGAATATTCCTATTGTCCCAGACTGTGACCACATGTCTACAGAATGTTCATTATGTCCCAGAGTGTGACCTTGTGTCTATAGATTGTTCATATTGTCCCAGACTGTCACCATGTATCTATAGAACGTTCATATTTTTCCACACTGTGAATACATTTCTATAGAATGTTCATATTGTCCCAGACTGTGACGACATGACTATAGAATATTCATATTGTCCCAGACTGACCACATGTATATAGAATCTTCATAATGTCCCAGACTGACCACATGCCTATAGAATGTTCATATTGTCCCAGACTGTGACCACATGTTTATAAAATGTTCATATTGTCCCAGACTGTGACCACATGTCTATAGAATGGTCATAGTCCCCTTCAGTGACAATGTGTCTATAGAATGTTCAAATTGTCCCAGAATGTGACCACGTCAGTAGAATGCTCATATTTCCCCAGATTGTGACCACATGTCTACAGAATGCTCATATTGTCCCAGGCTGTGATCACGTGTCTATAGAATGTTCATATTGTCCCAGACTGTGACGACATGGCTATAGAATGTTCATATTGTCCCAGACAGGGACCACATGTCTAGAGAATGTTCATATTGTCCCAGACTGACAACCTGTCTTAGAATGGTCATATTGTCCTCGCCTGTGACTACATGTCTATAGAAGGTTCATATTGTCCCAAACTGTGAATAAATTTCTGTAGAGTTTTAATTTTTCCCCAGACACTGAACACATTTCTATAGAAGGTTCATATTATCCCAGACTGACCACATGTCTAGAGAATGTTCATATTGTCACATAGTGTGACCACGTGTCTTTAGAATGTTCATATTGTCCCAGACTGTGACCACATGTCTATAGAATGTTCATATTGTCCAAGAATGTGAACATGTGTCTATCGAATGTTAGTTTTGTCCAAGATTGTAACCACATGTCTATAGAATATTCAGATTGTCCCAGAAAGTGACCACATGTCTACAGAATTTTCATATAGTACCAGAATGTGACCACATGACTACAGAATGTTCATATTGTCACAGACTGTGACCACATGTCTATAGAATGTTCATATTTTCCCAAACTGTGACGACTCGAGTCTAGATTGCTCATATTGTCCCATACTATGACCATATGTCTATAGAATGTTCATATTTTCCCAGACTGTGACCACTTGTCTATAGAATGTTCAAAATGCCCAGACTGTGACCACGTGTCTACAGAGTGTTAGTTTTGTCCCAGACTGTAAGATCATGTCTATAGAACGTTAGTTTTTTCCCAGACTGTGACCACGTGTCTATAGAATGTTCTTATTGTCCCAGACTGTGACCACGTCTATAGAATGTTCATATTGTCCCAGACTGACCACATGTCTATAGAATGTTCATTCTGTCCCAGAATGTGACCATGTGTCTATAGAATGTTCATATTGGCTCAGAGTGTAATTATATGCTTATAGAATGTTCATATTGTCCCAGTCTGTGACCTTGTGTCTATTGAATGTTCATATTGTCCCAAAATGTGACCTCGTCTATAAAATGTTCATATTGTAACAGACTGTGACTACAATTCTATAGATTGTTCATATTGTCCCCGTCAGTGAGCATGTGTCTATAGAATGTTCAAATTGTCCCAGAATGTGACCAGGTCAATAGAATGTTCATACTGTTTCACACTGTGACCACATGTCTATAGAAAGTTCATATTGCCCAGACTGTGACCACGTGTCTATAGAATGTTCATATTGTCACAGACTTTGACCACATGTATATAGAGTATTCATATTGTCCCAGACTGTGACCACATGTCTACAAAATGTTCATATTGTCCCAGACTTACCACATGTCTGCAGAATGTTCATATTGTCCAAGACTGACCACATGTATATAGAATGTTCATATTGTCCCAGAATGTGACCACGTGTCTATAGAATGATCATATTGTCCCAAACTGTAAGTATATGTTTATAAAATCGTCTAATTGTCCCAGTCTGTGACCTTGTGTCTATAGATGTTCATATTGTCCCAGAATGTGACCACGTCTACAGAATGTTCATATTGTTGCAGACTGTGACCACATGTCTATAGAATATTCATATTGTCCCCGTCAGTGACCACGTGTCTATAGAATGTTCAAATTGTCCCAAAATGTGACCACGTCAATAGAATGTTCATATTGTCCCATAATTTGACCACATGTCTATAGAATGTTCATATTGTCCCAGACTGTGACCACATGTGTGTAGATTGCTCATGTTGACCGAGATTGTGACCACGTGTCTATGGAATGTTAGTTGTGTCCCAGTTTGTAACCACATGTCTGTAGAATAATCAGATTGTCCCAGAATGTGACCACGTGTCTACTGAATTTTCATATTGTACCATAATGTGACCACATGTCTTCAGAATGTTCATATTGTCACAGACTGTGACCACGTGTCTACAGAATATTCATATTGTCCCAGAGTGTGACCACGTGACTATAGAATGTTCCAATTTTCCCAGAATGTCACCACGTCAATAGAATTTTCATATTGTCTCAGAATGTGGCCATATGTTTATAGTATGTTCATATTGTCCCAGTCTGTGACTACATGTCTATAGAATGTTCATATTGAGTGAGACTGTGACCATGTGTATAGAATGTTCATATTGTCCCAGGCCGACCACATTTCTAGAGAATGTTCATACTGTCCTAGACTGTCACCACGTATCTATAGCATGTTCATATTGTTACACACTGTGACCACATGTCCATAGAATGTTAATATTGTCCCAGACTGTGACGACATGACTATAGAATCTTCATATTGTCCCAGACTGTCCACGTGTATATAAAATGTACATATTGTCCCAGACTGACCACATGCCTTTAGAATGTTTATATTGTCCCAGATGGTGACTACATGTCTATTGAATGTTCATATTGTCCTTTTCAGTGACCACGTGTCTATAGAATTTTCAAACTGTCCCAGAATGTGACCACGTCAATAGAATGCTCATATTGTCCCAGACTGTGACCACATGTCTACAGAAAGTTCATATTGTCCAAGGCTGAGACCACGTGTCTATAGAATATTCATATTGTCCCAGACTGTGACGACATGACTATAGATTGTGCATATTGTCCAGACTGTGACCACATGTCTATAGAATGTTCATAATGTCCCAGACTGTGACCACATGTCTTTAGAATGTTCATATTGTCACAGATTGACGACGTGTCTATAGAATGTTCATATTGTCCCAAATTGTGACGACATGACTCTAGATTGCTCATATTGTCCCAGACTGTGACCACATGTCTATAGAATATTCATATTGTCCCAGACTGTGACCACATGTCTACAGAATGTTCATATTGTCCCAGAGTGTGACCACGTGTCTATAGAATGTTCATATTTTCCCAGACAGTGACAACGTGTCTACAGAGTGTTAGTTTTGTCCAAGACAGTAACAACATGTGTATAGAATGTTGGTTTTTTTATCCAGACTGTGACCACGTGTCTATAGAATGTTCATATTGACCCAGACTGTGACAATGTCTATAGAATGTTCATATTGTCCTAGACTGACCACATGTCTATAGAATGTTCATACTGTCCCAGACTGTGACAACATGTCTTTAGAATGTTCATATTGTCCCAGACTGTGACCCCATGTCTATAGAATGTTCATATTGTCCAAGACTGTGACCTGGTGTCTATCAAATGTTAGTTTTGTCCCAGATTGTAACCACTTGTCTATAGAATATTCAGATTTTCCCAGAAAGTGATCACATGTCTACTGAATTTTCATATTGTACCAGAATGTGACCACATGTCTACAGAATGTTCATATTGTCACAGACTCTGACCACGTGACTATAGAATGTTCATATTGTCTCAAACTGTGACGACATGAGTCTAGATTGCTCATATTGTGCCAGACTGTGAACACATGACTATAGAATGTTAGTTTTTGTCCCAGACTGTGACCACATGTGTATAGAATGTTCATATTGTCCCAGACTGTGACCACATCTATAGAATGTTCATATTGTCCCAAAATGTGACCACGTGTCTATAGAATGTTCATAAAGTCCCAGACTGAAATTGTATGTTTATAGAATGTTCATATTGTCCCAGATTGTTACCACATGTCTACAGAATTTTCATATTGTCCCACACTGTGACCGCATGTCTGCAGAATGTTCATATTGTCCCCGTCAGTGACCACATGTCTATAATGTTCATATTGTCCCAGACTGACCACATGTCCATAGAATGCTCATATTGTCCTCGACTGTGACTACATTTCTATAGAATGTTCATATTATCCCAGACTGTGAATAAGTTTCTGTAGAATGTTAATTTTGTCAAAGACAGTGACCATATTACTATAGAATGTTCATATTGTCCCAGACAGACTACATGTCTACAAATGTTCATATTGTCCCAGACTTGACCACGTGTCTATAGAATGTTCATATTGTCCCAGACTGACCACATGCATGCAGAATGTTCATATTGTCCCTGAGTGACCACGTGTCTATAGAATATTCATATTGTCCCAGACTGACCACATGAATATAGAATGTTCATATTGTCCCAGACTGTGACCACATGTCTATTGAATGTTCATAATGTCCCCGACAGTGACCACGTGTCTATAGAATATTCAAATTATCCCAGAAATTGACCATGTCAATAGAATGTTCATATTGTCCCAGACTGTGATCACATGTCTACAGAATATTCATATTGTCACAGACTGTGACCACATGTCTACAGAATGTTCATATTGTCCCAGCCTGTGACTATATGTTTATAGAATGTTCATATTGTCCCAGTCTGTGACCTTGTGTCTATAGAATGTTCATATTGTCCCAGAATGTGACCACATCTACAGAATGTTCAAATTGTTACAGACAGTGACCACATGTCTATAGAATGTTCATATTGTCCCCGTCAGTGACAACGTGCCTATAGAATATTCAAATTGTCCCAGAATGTGACCACGTCAATAGAATGTTCATATTGTACCAGACTGTGACCACATATCGTTAGAATGTTCATATAGACCCAGAATGTGACCACGTGTCTATACAATGTTAATTTTTTTCCAGTTTGTAACCACATGTCTACAGAATATACTGATTGTCTCAGAAAGTGATCATGTGTCTACAGAATTTTCGTATTGTAACAGAATGTGATCACATGTCTACAGAATGTTCATATTGTCAAGAACTGTGACCAGGTGTCTACAGAATATTCATATTGTCCAGAGTGTGACCACGTGTCTATAGAATGTTCAAATTTTCCCAGAATGTGACCACGTCAATATAATGTTCATATTGTCCCAGACTGTGACCTCGTGTCTGTAGAATGTTCATGTTGTCCCAGATATGCCCACATGTCTACAGAATGTTCATATTGTCTCAGACTGTGACCACGTGTCTATAGAATGTTCATATTGTCCCAGACTTACCACATGTCTGCAGAATGTTCATACTGTCCAAGACTGACCACATGTCCATAGAATGTGCATATTGTCCCAGACTGACCACATGCCTACAGAATGTTCATATTGTCCCAGACTCTGACCATATTTCTATAGAGTGTTCATTTTGTCCCAGTCATTGACCACGTGTCTATAGAATGTTCATATTTTCCCAGACAGTGACCACATGTTTATAAAATGTTCATATTGTCCCAGACTATGAACACATGTCTATAGAATTCATATTGTCTCAGCCTCTGACCACTTGTCTATAGAATGTTCATATTGTCCCAGACTAACCAATGTCTACATAATATTCACATTGTCTCAGACTTTGACCAGATGTCTATAGAATGTTCATATTTTCCCAGAATGTGACCACGTGTCTATAGAATGTTCATATTGTCCCAGACTCACCAATCTCTACATAATACTCACATTGTCTCAGACTTTGACCAGATGTCTATAGAATGTTCATCTTGTCCCAGACTGTGACCACATGTCTATAGAATGTTCATATTGTCCCAGACTGTGACCACACGTCTATTGAATATTCATATTGTCCCAAGCTGTGACCACATGTCTATAGAATGTTAGTTTTGTTCCAGACTGTGACCATGTGTCTACAGAATGTTCATATATTCCCAGACTGTGAACACACGTATATAGAATGTTCATATTGTCCTAGACTGTGACGACATGACTATAGAATGTACATATTGTACCAGACTGAACACAGGTATACAGAATGGTCATATTGTCACAAACTGTGACCTCGTGTCTATACAATGTTCATATTGTTCCAGACTGTGACCATGTGTCTATCGAATTTTCATATTGTCCCAAACTGTGACCACACGTCTATAGAATGTTCATATTGTCCCAAGCTGTGACCACATGTCTATAGAATGTTACTTTTGTGCCAGATTGTGACCACATGTCTATAGAATGGTCATATTGTCCCAGACTGTGAGGACATGTCTATAGAGTGATCATATTGTCCCAGTCTGTGACTACATGTCTACAGAATGTTCTTTTTGTCCCAGACAGTGACCATTGTCTGTAGAATGTTCATATTGTCCCAGACTGTGATCACATGTCTACAGAAACGCCATATTGTCCAAGACTGTGACCACGTGTCTATAGAATGTTCATATTTTCTCAACCTCTGACCACGTGTCTATAGAATGTTCATTTTGTCCCAGTCTGTGACCACATGTCTATAGAATGTTCATTTTATATCAGACTGTGACCACATGTCTACAGAATGTTCATATTTTCCCAGGCTGTGACCACATGTTTATAGAATGTTCATAATGTCCCAGACTGTGACCATGTGTCTATAGAATGTTCATATAGTTCCAGATTGTGACGACCTGACAATAGAATGTTCATATTGTGCCAGATAAAACAAACATCTACAAAATGTTCATATTGTCACAAACTGTGAAATCTTGTCTGTTGAATGTTCATATTGTCTCAACCTGTTACCACGTGTCTATAGAATGTTCATAATGTCTCAACCTGTTACCACGTATCTATAGAATGCTCATATTGTCCCAGACAGAGACCACATGTCTATAGAATGTTAATATAGTCCCAGACAGTGATCACGTGTCTGCAGAATGTTCATATTGTCCCAGACTGTGACCACGTGTATAGAAAGTTAGGTTTGTGCCAGACTGTGACCACGTGTCTAAAGAGTGTGTTTTTTCCCAGAGTGTGACCACATGTCTATAGAATGTTCTTCTTGTCCCAGACTGTGACCACGTCTTCTGAATGTTCATATTGTCCCAGACTTTGACCACATGTTTATAGAATGTTCATATTGTCCCAGACTGTGACCACGTGTCTATAGAATGTTCATATAGTCCCAGACTGTGACGACCTGACTATTGAATGTTCATATTGTACCAGACGAAACAAAGGTCTACAGAATATTCATATTGTCACAAACTGTGACCTCTTGTCTATGGAATTTTCATATTGTCCCAGACTGTGACGACATGACTATAGAATGTTCATATTGTACCAGACTGAACACAAGTCTACAGAAAGATCATGTTGTCACAAACTGTGACCTGGCGTCTATAGAATGTTCATACTGCCCCAGACTGACCACATGTCTATAAAATGTTCATATTGTCACAGACTGTGACCACGAGACTATAGAATGTTCATATTGTCCCTGACTGTGACGAAATGACTATAGAGTGTTCATATTGTCCCAGACAGGGACCACATGTCTATAGAATGTTCATATTGTCCCAGATTGTGACCATATGCCTATAGAATGTTCATATTGCCCAGGCTGTGACTAGACGTCTATAGAATGTTCATGTTGTCCAGGACTGTTGCCACGTGTCTATAGAATGTTCATATTATCCCAGACTGTGACCATGTCTATAGAATTCATATTGTCTCAGCCTGTGACCACGTGTCTATAGAATGTTCATATTGTCCCAGACTGTGACCACGTGTCTATAGAATGTTCATATTGTCCCAGACTGACCAATGTATACATAATATTCACATTGTCCAAGACTTTGAACAGAGTCTATAGAATGTTCATATTGTCCCAGACTGTGGCCACGTGTCTATAGAATGTTCATATTGTCCCAAACAGTGACCACATGTCTGTAGAATGTTCATTTTGTCTCAGATTGTGACCACATGTCTATAGAATGTTAGTTTTAAGGCAGACTGTGACCATGTGTCTATCGAATGTTCATATTGTTCCAGAAAGTGAACGCGTGTCTATAGAATGTTCATATTGTCCCAGACTGACCACATGTCTACAGAAGTTCATATTGTCACAAACTGACCACTTGTGTACCGAATGTTCATATTGTTTCAGACTGTGAGCACATGTCTGTAGAATATTCATATTGTTCCAGACTGTGACCACATGTCTATAGAATGTTCATATTGTCCCAGACTATGACAGTGTGTCTATAGAATGTTAGTTTTGTCCCAGATTGTAACCACATGTGTATAGAATATTCACATTGTCCCAGAAAGTGACTACATGTGTACAGAATTTTCATATTGTACCAGAATGTGACCACATGTCTCAGAATGTTCATATTGTCAAAGACTGTGACCATGCTTCTACAGAATGTTCATAATGTCTCAGACTTACCACATGTCTATGGAATGTTCATATACCCCAGACTGTGACCACTTGTCTGTAGAATGTTCATGTTGTCCCAGACTGAGACCATGTGTCTACAGAGTGTTAGTTTTGTCCCAGACTGTGAAAAAATATCTATAGAATGTTAGTTTTTTCCCAGACCTTGACCACCTTTCTTTTTTTTTTTTCAGTGTAATACTTTATTTTCTATTAAATGAAAACCAAGAAAATGTCAAGTTAAGTTAAAAGGCAAACCTTTACCCCTTGAAGAAAAAATACAAACTGTATGGTATGATACTTGTATAATAGGTCATATTTTACATTACATAATATAAACAAAATCACTAGTCTACATTCTTTCTTGCTTGAAACTACAATAAGCTACAGATTAAATGGAAAATGGGCTTACTTTTGGGGTGCAAATAAACATCTTAGAAAAAACACATAGCATGCATTTTTTTAAACTGTCTATGCACAGGCTCTGACTCAAGTCTTAATAGCCACCACCACCCCCTCCTCCTCTTCCTTGTCCAAAATAACCACCTCCATAGCCACCCCTTCTCTGGAACCCTCCAGATCCTCTGTAGCCCCCACCAGATCCACGGTAGTCTCCACTAGATCCTCTGTAGTCTCCACCGAAATTGTTTCTGTAGCCTCCTTGGGAAACTCCTCTATATCCACCACCACCACCTCCACCGTAATTTCCAAGGTAACAGTTTGGGCTAATACTATAACCTTCCCCACCACCATAACCTCCTCCACCACCACCTCCATAGCCTCCACTGCCTCCCCCATAGCCACCACCACTACCATCTCCACCATAACCACCACCACCTCCACCATAGCCTCCCCCCCCACTTCCAAAGCCTCCACTACCCCCAAAGTTGCCGCCTCTGCCACCTGCAAAACCACCTCCTCCACCACTGAAGCCTCCTCCACCACCTCCGAAGCCTCCCCCACCACTGCCAAAACCTCCCCCACCACTACCAAAGCCGCCCCCGCCACTGTTGAAGCCACCTCCAAACCCTCCCCCACCACTTCCGAAGCCTCCTCCAAAACCTCCACTACCATAGCCACCACCATATCCTCCCCCACCGTATCCTCCCCTGCCATATCCTCTTCTATATCCACTTCCATTATCGTATTGGGCCATCTTGGGAGGGCGTGGACCATCACCATACCGTACACTTCCAATCATAAGGTTGATACCAGCAGCTGAGGGCCTAGAAATTTGACTGATTGTATTCAGCATATGTTCATTTACAGGGTCCAACTGGCTGATGACCACCTTTCTATAGAATGTTCATATTGTCCCAGACTGTGACAACGTCTCTAGAATTTTCCTACTGTCCCAGGCTGACCACATGTCTTTAGAATGTTCATAATGTCCCCGACTGTGACCAAGTTTCTGTAGAATGTTAATTTTGCCCAGACTGTGACCACGTGTCTTTACAATGTTCATATTGTCCCAGATTGTTACCACATGTCTACAGAATTTTCATATTGTCCCACACTGTGACCACATGTCTATAG
>CABHPQ010121628.1:0-14360 GCA_902168405.1 Peromyscus aztecus | reverse complement strand
ACGGGAGCCCCCTGGGTCCTAGTGCCACGGAGCGCTCTCAGTCCAGCCCAACTCATTCAGCCAGGCTAGTTACACTGAAGGCTAGCTACTCAAAAGCAAGCCTTGCGAAAGCAGCCCCTGTAGAAATCGGATTCGGCTCATTATTTTAAATAAGCGTGGTGGAATAACGACAGACAGCGACTGGACTGGGGGAGACGCCGGTAACTCCCCTGACAGCTCAATAGTGAAAAGAAAAGCACTTGCACTTCAACTTAATATAAAAAGCTATATTAGTCGTTCAAATAAAATATTAAGGGCACTTTGCAATCATAACCACACCTCAAAAACATTAAATGCAACCTTTGAAGAACGTCAATGGAAAAACATGCATCCTTTCATAAACCTCAACTTAGGAACTCAGTAAGTGAAATAAATTCCATCACAAAATAACTGCCTTCCACAAAGGGCTGTGGGAAGAAGGAAAAACAAGAAAAATCATGTAGTTTACAATGGGGTAGTGTTTAATTCTAGTAAAGTATTCTCACCGGTCACCCCTCCGCTTGATTCTAAAACCTAGTGAGGTGTATTATTTGCCCTCACTAAAGCTGAGCACATCACTGCAAAGGTTAATGGGTGGAGACCTGGAATTAAAGTGTGAGCTGCATCTGCTACAGCAAACTGAGGCTACTGTTATCAATGGCACAGTTTCATTAAAATTAAATTCTTGAACAAAACCAATAAAACTGAAGCATTAACTTAATTATTTTTAATAAGCAAACCTATGAAAGGCTTGGTGAAGGAGAGGATTCTAGTTGACTCTACTACTAGATTAATGGTTTAACAACTTTAGTTAGTAAAGCCGCTTCCTAGCAGGTTAATTTTTCCCCCGATAGTACTACAATCCTCTAACTGTCCTTGTCCTCTCCTTCATTTTAAAAAATGTTTTCCCCTTCTCTCCTTCACTGTTTTGTGCTTCTTATCTGTAACATGGCATTGCTCAACATCTTCCATTGGCTTCCTAAACAGGGCAAACAAAATCAATTGTTCTTCCAAAGGAACAGCAACAACAAAAACACCAAACAACTACACCAAACCCACAACCCACAACTCTCATCCGGACATAATAAACACTGCTACAGTAAGGTTTGTATTCCAGTCTTCCTAGTATCTGTTGATACTGTAATGTTTTACATTTACATACAGTGTATTTTTTTACATTATGTAATAGTAGGAATTCTCATTTCTTCCCTTGCTTTAAATATTACATAATTTAAGAAAATATTTTAAAACATATAGTGTTCCATTATATTGCTGTGCTGTAATTTTTTAAACTTTTAATTGAAAGTCACAAAACTGTACAAATTGTAAGCATATAACCAACCAGTGAACACACCTACTCAGCCCACACCCAGTCAAGATGGAGGTCTCTCATGCTGGTTAGCACAATAAGGCCTACTGTAATTTCTATCATAACTTATGCTTTTTTTCTAACTTCAAAAGCTTTTATTCAATTGCAAGAACTACATTATACTAAAATAACATGGCCACACAAGTAAAGTTGATTCTTCCCACCACCAAGCTTACCTCTGAGATAATGATACTCAATTTGATCTATTTTTCCACTGTTCTCTAGTGTCAGTTACATACGGTGTTATGGCTGGACTATGACATGGCCCCAGGCTCACGTGTCTGAACCCTTGATTTCAGATGGTATACTATTGAGGGATGTGCTGGAAGTCTTTAGGAGGCACCACTTCTCTGGAGGAAATGGGTCACTGGGGGGTGGGCGTAGAGGTTTTACGCCCGCCTTTAGACTCCTATCTGGTCTCTGCTTCCTGTTCCTTTGAACATTCCTAGTCTATGGAGCAACAGGACGCCATGCTTGCCCACCATGATGGATGGCTTTCTGCCATAATAGACTATCTCCACCAAATCAACTTTGCTTCTTTATATTGCTTCTATCAGAAAATGTATCACAACGAGAAAAAATTAACTAAGGCATATAGTCCTTCTTTGTTAGATAATACTCCATGCTACGCTAGTACTAACTCTACAACCTTTCATATATAATATAGCACCCATCATCATTCCAGGCCAATGCATGCAGTTAACACCTGCTAAGACAGCCCTCTTATTCCCTCAAGGCCTCTTCAATGAAAAACTAAATCCAGGGGCTCATAGTTGCCCATTCAGAAAAGCAGTCAGCACACCCATTCTAAAGGTGGTTCCCAAAAGATGCACTACATTATCAGAATATTACCACACTTCTGTAGCTAGAGTTTTCCTGCCTGGCCCACAGTCAGGACAAATCTTTGTCACCTGCCAGTCCCACAGCCGCTCAGACCCAACCAAGTAAACACAGAGACTTATATTGCTTACAAACTGTATGGCCGTGGCAGGCTTCTTGCTAACTGTCCTTATATCTTAAATTAATCCATTTCCATAAATCTATACCTTGCCATGTGGCTCGTGGCTTACCAGCATCTTTACATGCTGCTTGTCCTGGCGGCAGCTGGCTGTGTCTCCTTCCACCTTCCTGCTCTTTTCTCCTCTCTCTTAGTCCCGCCTATACTTCCTGCCTAGCCACTGGCCAATCAGTGTTTTATTTATTGACCAATCAGAGTAATTTGACATACAGACCATCCCACAGCACACTTCATTCAAATAAACAGGATATTTATTTATTTAGAGTCAGGGTCTCACTATGTAGGCCTGGCTGTCCTGGAACTCACTATGTAGACCAGGCTGGCTCAAAGATTGCCTGCCTCTTTTGGCCTGAGTGATGGGCTCAAAGATGTGCTCTATTATGCATGGCTCTTTATTTTTTTTCCAAACAGTTTAGTATTAAGAATATCTACCCAAAAAGAAAAAAAAAAAAAAAAAGAATATCTAATTTGGCCGAGTGGTGGTGGCACACGCCTTTAATCCCAGAACTGGGGAGGCAGATCCAGGTGGATCTCTGTGAGTTCAAGGCCAGCCTGGTCTACAGAGCGAGAGCCAGGAAAGACACCAAAACTACACAGAGAAACCCTAATTTGAGCTGGGTTTGGTGGCACATGACTTTAATCTCAGCACTAAGGAGGAGGAGGAGGTAGTGGCGGCGGCGGCGGCAGGCAGATCTTCTGAGTTAGAGGCCAGCCTGGTCTGCAGAGTGAGTTCCAGGACAGTCAGCACTACACAGGGGAACACCGTCTCCCCCCCCAAAAAATCTAATTAATATCTAATTTGACCAGACAACACTGATAAGTGATCTCCAATACCATATCAAAGTTATCTATAACAAAAGGCTCTCAAAACTATTTGATTTATAACACTTTTTAATAACTGTGGCAAAGCAAAGCATGGTGGCATGTGCTATAATCTCAGCACTCAGGAGGGTTAGTCAAAAGGATCAAGAGTTCAAAGCCAGCCTAGGCTACCTAACTAGAACCTGCCATAACATAATAAAGCATAATACTGCAATTATAAATATGTAAAACTTGCCACTTCAACCATTCTTAGTGTACAGATTTGCAGCATCCAGTTCATTCCCATTATTGTACAACAGCTGCCACTACCATCTCTAGAGCTTACCTCAGTTTACCAGCGATTCAAATCAGACAAAATCATATCTCAGAGTAGACAGAGCCATTTCAGAGTCAATTAGATAACAAGATAACCAAGCATACTAGCTTTACATGAGGTAGAAACCACTTATTATTTAAAGAACATTTATGTTAATTAAATAGAATATCAAAAGTAATAAAAGATTTTCTTCTAACATTTAAATAATTACTGGATGATTATGGAAATAATTATGGAAAAAATACTTTTTTCATAGTTGAAGAGTCACACCTAAATGTCTCAAAAAAAGTAACATACAATGGTAAATAAAAACCCAAAAGGCAGCTCTTGGAGAGCCAACTAGAGGCAAGCAGTCTGAAGGTTAGCCTGCTTTGCATGAGTTCCAGGCCAGTCAAGGCTTCAGAGTGAGACTCTGTCTCGAAAAGCATGAATAAACAAATTAATTTTTTGAGGGATGAAGGACTAAGATGCTGTGGAAACCTAGGCAAGTCAACCACTCCCTCAGAGCCTTAGTTTCCCAACTACTGAATGGGAATATACCAACTCCAATTAGAGTATAGACGCTCAGCGCAGACTATCAACGACTTGAAAAAAGTAGTTATAAGAGTTAACCAAGGGGCTGGAGAGACGGCTCAGTGGTTAAGAGCACCAGCTACTCTTCCAAAAGATCCAGGCTCCATTCCCAGCACCCACATAGCAGCTCACAACTGTCTGTTCCTCCAGTTCTGGAGAAATCTGACGTCTTCTGGCCTCCACAGGCAACAGTCATATGTGGTGGTGCACTGATACATGAAGGCAAAACCCCAACACACATTAAAAAAGAAATAAAGTCAGGCATAGCATGCCTTAATCCCAGCATTCAGGAGGCAGAGACAGATGGATCTCTGTGAGTTCAAGGCCAGCCTGGTCTATATAGTGAGTTCTAAGACAGCCAGAGCTACATAGTGAGACTCTGTCTCAAAAAATCCCAAAAAAAGAAAAAAAAAAAAAAAAGTTAACCAATAGGGTTGGTTAAGAGCACTGGCTGCTCTTCTAGATGAACAAGAATGGAATCCCAGCACCCACATGGCAGTTCAAAACCATCTGTAAATCCAGTCCCACGGGCTCCACTGCCCTCTTCTGGCCTCTGCAGGCACCAAGCACCCATGTGGTGCATAAAGTCTGAGTGAACAAATATTTTTTAAATACTAATGTGTTGCTATTCATTCAACTGAATAAATATGAAGTTGAACAATTATCACATGCTTGGTAAGCACTGGAGATTCAAAGGTAAGTAAAATACAGTTCTCAATGAAAGAGACGGACAAACTGTCTACTGAAGAGTGATAAGGAAAAAAGGCAAATATATTCTGCTAGGAAAGAGAAATGTTTCCCTCTTCCGCTTCAAAGCTCTTCCTCCATTTCAATAAAATGCAAACAACTATTTGCCAAACAGTCAAGTTCCCACCTACATGTTGCATCACTATGAAGTGACACATGTTGCCATCACTGACAGGACTTCCCCAAAGGTAAATAAGGTGCGGTAGTGGTAGCGTTCCAAAGGAAACGCGGCATAATCACCCTAATGGAACACTGCAGTTTTACTCCTAGAAAAGTGTGTGTGTGTGTGTGTGTGTGTGTGTCTACTGCAACACTGCAGTTTTACTCCTAGAAAAGTATGTGTATATGTGTACACATAATAACCTTGCCAAGAGTTCCATGTGTACATGGAAATAAGACTAAGGCTATTGTCTCTGAAAACTATAAACACATTTTTGTTTCACCTCTATGAGACGTTCTAGTAGAGCATTCACAATCATACAGGATGGCTTAGGACAGTTCTTCCCAGTGAACATCCAACACCACTCTGTCTTACCCTATAAATGAAGAGTATCTCTTAGTCATGACGTTATTCCCAGTCAGCAGCATCGCCTCAGTGGAGAAAGTCTACAGCGAGGTAAGGGTAAGAGACTAAGACAACAGAATACTAATCCAGTTGTGAGGTCAGGAATGAACTTCCTCCAAGAACTGATTTTTCACTTAAGATCTAACAGACCAAGAGCAAAAGCAAATGTGAGGAAGGTGGAGACTGGGTGTGTGTTTGTGGGGGGAAGAGGGTGCCTTTAAGGGTGTCAGAAGGGTAGTCGTGTTCCACTAAAAGTTCAAGTTCAGGCCTTAAACTGTAGAAGACTTAAGCACTGTTCTATACATGTGGGTCATGGTGGTACTGGTCTTTATTCCCAGCATTCAGGAGGCAGAGGCAGAGCCTGCACCAAGTGAGTTCAAAGCCAGCCTATCTAAAACAACAGAAACCCAACAGAGTACTGTGTCAATAACAGCAGCAGCTAACATTTTTTTTTTTTTTGAGAGCCAAGCAGTCTTCTAAGTGCTTCCATATGATAACTAATTACATTTCACAACTTCATGACATGGCATTGATAGTAACCACATGCAACGGATAAGCAAATTGACTCACAGGGAAGTCACTCGCCTAAGGTTACTCAGCAAGGAGATGGCAAGACTACGACTCAACCCAAACTAGAGTGGTGGTGCTGTAACCCAGTTCTGAGGAGAGGGAGGAGGTCACAAGTTCAAATCCCTGTCTCCAAACATTAAACAAAGACCACCCATGAAGCGACTCTGGTATCAAATCAGGGTCCAGGCTCTGATATGTTGCCTTTCCAACAGAAATGTCAATCTGTGACCTGGGAAACTAATTGTAAAACACACGTGTCCACGAAATAATATACTGGATACCTCTGTGTGAGGCAAAAAAGTAAAGCCATTCTTTACTACTGTAAAAATCCTAACAGACCTGAAAAATCAGTATAAGTGAGATATTTTGACATCACTGAGTTAAAAATGTTCTAGATCTAAATCTTCACTAAGTCCCCTCGTTGTACATACATACCATGTATTACTTTCATTAAAAAGCATGTAAATCAAAGCAGAGCTTAAGAGTCGTTGTGCCGAATCATTTGCAGAATAAAAATTTAAGACATAGACTCCCACAGTAAATGTCTCTTACTTTGCTTTTTCCCCGGAGGGTAGGGGGATGCTATGATGAGCAAGGAGGAAGGGGACACAGATATCCATGGGACGGAAAAAGAATATCCACTGGGTGGAAGGCGGAGGGGGAGGCCAAACTAAGACGAATCTAACCTAGTTCAGGAACTGAGCTCAATTAGACTGGAAAGCAGCAAAGAGAGCAGTCGGGGTGGGGGGAGGGCTGACCCTGGGGCTTCAAGCATCCTAGGCAAGTACTGTAACCACTGAGCTATTTTCCCAGCAAGACAGTCTATTTAACACGGTATTAGACACATGAGTCTTGAAACACTCTTGACTGGTTCACTGTTTAGGATAAGTGGTTCAATTAGCCACTTGGAAGAAAACATGCTAAGAAGTTAAAATCTTAACTTTCCAGCAGTACAAACCTATTTGTGCCAAAGTGCTGGAGGATAGGCAGACCAGAGAGAACTTTAAATAAATGGATTCTTAGCATGCAGAAGACCTTTGACCATTAGATATGCCACCAACATTAAAAGGTGTGTGTCTCAGTGACTGAGTGATAAGGGAGAAAAGCCTGATCCCCAAATTCAATCCAATCTCTAAACAAGCACTTCTTGGACTTCTGCTTATCCGACATTCACCACAGTGTGAGGAGACAGGCATTAATCCACCACATAGGGGTGGAAGTTGGGAGAGGTTATGCAGCCTGTTCAACTTATATGGGAAAGAGGGAGTTACTCAACACCAAATTATGACTCCCCAAGTCTGTACAGAGCTGAGTAATAACAGTAATCCACGTGCCAGGCTTTATACTGCTGTTTAAATGTGTTTAATTCCATGCATATATACTATTATTATCTCTGCTTTCCAGAGGAGGATGGGACGTAAGAGAACGAAAGCAGTGTGTCCAGCCACAGACAGTATAAACAAAAAGCTAGGATTCCAAGGTCTGTCTGACCAGGGACAGCACACACTCTACCCTGTTCCCTTTGGCACTCTAGACACGTGTGACTAGTCAGAACTTAACAGTGGGCAGGCAATGAACACTCCTGGGGACACTTTTCCCATCCTATGTATCACCAAGAACTCGGCAGCCCTCCTGAGGCTACCCTCTCCAGTTCAGTCACTTCTGGTCTGAGGACTGTCCCTTGTGTCTAGAGCTCCTTTCAGGGAAAGATGGCACTGTGTGGTGAAGGCCATCCTCAGGGACTGTCTGTCCACTTTAGGAAACAAGGTCTGTCACCAATTAGACTAGGATGGCTGGCCACCCAGGACTCACTCTGCCTCCCCAGCGCCGGGATTGTTAGCATGTAACACTATGCCTGGCTTATTGCCCGTGTTTGCGAACGTGTGTGTGTGTGTGTGTGTGTGTGTGTGTTGGAGATCAAGCACGTCTTTATGCTTGCAGAGCAAGGCACTTTACCAACAGAGCTATCTCATTGGCCTCATTCTTTAGAGTTTAACCTTTTAATCTTTAATCAAAACAAAAGGCTGATAGGACTGGTGTCTCTTTATATTTAACTTTTGATAATACTTGTCATTTGCAAAAAAAACAGCAGTTCCTTGTTGAGTTCTATAACAAATTTAACCATTGTAGTGGGTCTCCGTCTCCATGTATCTTTGAGCAGCTTAAGTCAATGGTTTCTGAACTCCAATCATGTGTTATAATCACTAGAGACTTGCACCTGGATGAGAAGCAGTCCACCTCAGTATGTCTACCTCTGGAAACGCTCAGTGCTTCTTACTCTAGTGAGCAATTTCTGAACTAAAATGACAAAAACAGAAGAAGGGAACAGATGCAGATTTAACTGGTAAATATGGAAACCTAGCTGTCAGAAGGCTGACGAAACCAAAACTTAAGAGCATACTGTTCAACGTTACTGAAGAATTTGTACCACAGAGCTGGAGAGCTGGATCCGTGGTTAACAGGGCTGTTCTTGCAGAGGACCTCGATTCCACTCCCAGGACCAACATCAGGAGGCTCACAACCACCTGTGACTCCAGCTCAGGAGGATCCTATGCCTTCTGGCCTCCCAGGCACCTAAACCTTTGTGCACACGTGTGGGGATGGACACACACACACACACACACACACACACACACACACACACACACACGGAAGGAGGGAGGGAGGGAGAGAAAGAGAAAGAGAAAGAGAAGAGAAAGGGAAAGAGAAAGAGAGAGGGGGGAAGGAGGTAGGGAGAGGGAAAGACTAAATCTTAAGAAATAATTTGTACTTTATAGCGCAGACATACCAGAGGCTTTGTCATTTAATGGTGACAGAGACTGGGTAAGGAATTGCACTTAGGTCCAATGGCAGAAAAGGAAACCTAGAAGAGGTCAGTTTTGGTGGAAGAACAAAAGTACTTATTTCTAATAAATTCCAAGTAAAACCAACCAAAGTCAAAATGACAGCCCTTGATTGGCAGTCCATCCTGTGAGTAACCCCGATCCTAAGTCGGCCGCGACAGCAGAAGGAAAGAGTGGGTTCCAGGCCGCCAGCACTGCAGTACCTGTCACTAGGGTGTCCCGGTGCTCCTCCATGGCGACATCACAGGGCTGTTTCTCTAAACAGAATTAGTGCCATTGCTTACGGTAACGGGACACAGGACACGGGCCCTGGGACACGGAGTTAAGGGAAAAGCTTCTTTAAATTCTCCTCTAACTATTTATTACAACAACACGAATATAAATTTTATTTCAGAACATTGACTATTGCCAAGAGGTTTTAATAATTTTCAAAATGCTTTTGTATTTGATTTGTTCAAAATTCTCACTTGAATTGAGGAGCTAGTCTTAGTGATGTTAAATTAAAACTCACTACAAGTCACTTAGCTACTAAGTGTTAAGAACTGAGCTGGAGGCCAGAGAGAGAGAGATTTTGCGGTTAAGAGCACTTGCTGCTCTTGCAGAAGATTGGGGTTTGGTGCCCAGAAGTCACATGGAGGCTCACAACTGTTAACTCCAGGCGCTCCCTTTTCTGACTTTAAGAGTATCAGGCACATGTCATGTGCATACAACCATTCAGTCAGAACACTCATGCACATATGTAAAAATAAATATTAAAAAAGAATCGGGCTGGAATGTCTTCCTATTTTGAGTTCAATGTTTCTACTATACTGCTTCAGTTCAGAGATAATTATGTAAGCACAATCAATAAAAAACGGGTTGTCTTAAAGAAACGTTACTCTGTTGTTGGATTTTTAACTCACTGGTTTAGATGCTGGCATGCATAAATGCTGGAGACGGTGATAGTGCTTGGTAAAGTGCTGGTACTGAGCGAATGAGACCACGCCAGCATCATGTGAGCTACCGTTCTTACTAAATGTAAGGAGTTAGTAAGGGGAGTAGGATTTTTTAAAAAAGGCCAATTCTTCTTCCCATGAAACATCTGAAATTGTTAAGTCAATAAAAGGAACGGTTCAATACTTTACAGATGCTATTGTACATATTTATCAAGTGAGCCATGCTTGAAAACTAAAACAGAAAACTAAGCTGACTCTAAGAAAACACTAGATAGCACATGGACTAACTAACCACTACCTACCGTCTTGAGGACAAGCACGCCATTTCACTGTTAAGACTGCTCTCAAGTTCTGAGACCGCCTGGCTAGTCCGCATTCATCTCCCAACTATCCTGAAGTACAGTGCGTCGATTCGGTATCTCACCATTTCAAGGAAAACAGAAAAAGGAGCACAGGGCTGTGTTCACTCTCAAGGATTAAATTAGAAAATGGCCAGAGCAGTGTAAAGGGTAATGGTTAAAACACGGTAAGCAGTTAGAGATGTGATTAGCAGCGGTGTTTACCTAATCTTCCACCTGTTCACTAAAGGCACACTCACTTGTAACGGGGTGCATCTCAGTAACGTTCAGCTCGAGGACAGACACAGCAGAAAAACACAGCAAAGGAAATTAGCTTTAAAAGTTTTTCACACTTACTTAATTTTTGTGTATGTGTATTTTTATCTGCATGTATGTACGTACACCACACATGTGCCTGGTGCCCACGGAGATCAGAAGAGGGTCAGATCCCCTGGAACTGCAGCTACAGCCGTGACGCCCCATGTGGGTCTGGGGACTGAACCCGAGGGCTCCACAAGAGCAGCAAGCGGCGGTAACGGCTGAACCATCTCCCACGCCCGGCCCAGAAATCAATTTTTGTAGTTTTAGTTCCTAAGCTGAATTTTATTTACACACACACACACACACACACACACACACACTTTAACTGCTATGAGTATAACCCCAGTTCTCTCGATTTTACTTTTTCAGTAAACTTTCTGAGCAACAGTTAATTATCTGCGAAGTGGGCCGATGAATAAGGATATAAAGAGCCCCAGCTGCATTCACTGCTTCACACTACACTGCCTGCTGAAACTGTCAGTAAAACTCAAGATTCCCCAAGCCAAGCTACACCATCGGACAGCAGTAAGATGAAGAGGATATGCATTAGTTTTGTATTATCAAAGAACATTCAACAAGAATGTGCTGCTTCACTTGCCATCTAAAGGGGAGGAGGCTGCTGTGGTTTGAATGTCCCAATGAAAGCTACTTTCCAGAGGACAATAAAAAGCGGAGTCTTTGGAAGGTGAAAAGGGCTTAGGAGAGGGTTGAGGTGGATTGCTGGCCCTTCCATTCTTACTCGGCCGCATGCTATACCACATGAAGACACAGCAAAAAACCAGGAAGGACTGACTCCAGCCAGTATTCTGCTACAGTGGCATCAGCAGGCTTACACAGGTGACACTGCAGAACCAGAAAAGCTGAAAAATCAGTAGAGGAATATGAGAAACAAACAGAGACATGGAAACCAAGTGATGAATATTAAATCAGATATGAGTTTAATATGCCCCCAAAAAATTAAGAGAAAAACACAGGGGTTGGTTGACGGTGATCTTCATAGTCTGCAGAGACAGATAAAATATATCACAAGAAAACTTTAGCGTCAAAAAGTGGGGAAAATGTGCAGAAAAGATTATCAAATGAAAGATGTTACCACCTAACTAAAAGTTTTAGTACAAAAAGGGGTACTATATAGTCCGAGTGTTCAAATGTTTTCTTTTTTAAAAAAAAAAATTTTATATTGGGGCTGGAGAGATGGCTCAGAGGTTAAGAGCACTGACTGCTCTTCCAGAGGACCCGAGTTCAATTCCCAGCAACCACATGGTGGCTCACAACCATCTGTAATGAGATCTGGCACCTTTTTCTGTATACATAATAAAAAAATCTTTTAAAAAATTTATATTGAACATTATTCTAACATTATTAATTTGACAAAGTAAAACACACACACACTTCTATCACTATACAGTGGTTCACACATCCCTATTTTTATGATGTGCCAACACTTTGTTTGAAAGCTTGGCTTTGTCTCCTATTTTCTCCCTTGTCTTCCGTCCTCTGAAGACATTTCCTCCTGACTGCTGTTGGACTGATCTGCAGCACACCTAAATAGCATGGAGGACAGCAGGGAATCACATGAGTTTTACTGTGGCTGGGGCATAAATAGTACCCCCAACTTTGACTAATGTCACTGAGAACTTGGGACCATGAGTGGAGATAGTCTGTTTTCCTTTTACTATAACAAAACAATAATGAAGCTTAATGAGAAATATAAAGCTAATAAACTAAGGCCAGGTATGGTAATGAACACTTTAATCCCAACACTAGGGACGCAAGGCAGGCAGATCTCCGAGTTCAAGGACAGCCGGTTCTACAGAGCGAGTTCCAGGACAGCCAGGACTACACAGAGAAACCCTGTCTCTAACCCCCCACCAAAATTAATAAATTCAAAGAATAAAATATGAGGAAATTTGAGATCGTGTTGAGCACAGGATAATGCTAACCAAATGTGAGGGTATGACTCTAAACTGAATACTGGCCTGATTAGTAACCCTAAGTACTTAGACAGTTTTTGGTTATAAGTATATGACTCTAAAAAATGGATATTGTCCTAATACTAACCCTTACTGAAATTTCTTTCACAAGTAGAGAGGCTGCTTTAACATCTCATTCATCCCCCTCATCCCATAAACCTGGATTCATCAATTAAAATCTAACTGCAGTTAGAAAATAACCACATTTAACCATGAGGGAAAAAAGAGCACTAGACAGCAGATAGCCAATCCTTTTATTTAAAAAAATAAGGCTCGGAAATCAAAATTACAAATTAAGAGGAAGAATTTCATTTCTGACTTTAAAACCAGAGCATCCAGTTTTAGGAGACCTTTTCTACCTTTATGTTTGAATGGTACACTGACATCTGACAAGCACTTCCGGAAAGCCATGGACCCCTTCCTCAAGGAATTAGCAGCCCATAGCCCATGTCTCAGGGAAGAGAATCATGGCCAAGTTTACTGTGTGACCTCATTTCCTAAACACAACTGATGAAACTTCAGACAATGACCTTCCATGTGATGAATCCTAGTACAAAAGATGAGCTCTATTCAACTTTCTTTCCTGGGAAGACGATCAGGCAGTACTAAGAGATTTAAAACCATTTGCCAGTTCTTTTTTTTTTTTTTTTTTTAGGTTTATTTATTTATTATGTATACAGTGTTCTGCTTGCATGTGTCCCTGCAGACCAGAAGAGGGCACCAGATCTCATTCTAGGTGGTTGTGAGCCACCATGTGGTTGCTGGGAATTGAACTCAGGACCTCTGGAAGAGTAGTAGTCAGTGCTCTTAACTGCTGAGCCATCTCTCCAGCCCCACTTACCAGTTCTAAAAGTTTTAAGCTAAAAGGTCACAACTTGTAGGCAGGTAGCCACACCCAAGATAAAATTACAAAGATCCGAAAGTCTAAGCAGAGAGATCAGCACAGAGGGATGTAAAGTACGGAGCAAGAGCATGGGGAATGCCTTGCTTCCTGATTACTTTGAAATTCTAACCCATGAATGACTTAAATAGATGCCACCCTGGATTTCAAACTAATGGAATGTGTTTCTTTTCCTTGAAAAATGTATAGCCAGAGGCGGGCATGGAGGTGTATGCCTTTAATCCCAGCACACTGGAGGCAGAGGCAGTTGGATCTCTGAGAGTTTAAGGCCAGCCTGGTCTACATAGACTGCTCCAGGACAGTTAGAACTGCATAGAAACCCTTTCTCAAAACAAACAAACAAAAACAATTGAAAAGAAAAAAAAAGTTTAGGTAGAAAGAAATAACTATTCAAATATCCATCATATAATCATATTCATCATGTGATTATACAACACTAGGAGCAACCAACTTCCCCAAATGATTTTGCTTCACCTGAGTATTTGCAGTTCTCTGGGACCTGTTTGTTGAGTTGGTACAAGGTGGCTCACGACCATCTTGGGAATGCATTTCCTTAGCTTGTACACCAACGTGAATTAGAAAGTGAGCATCAAAGTCCCTGAGAGGTACTGGGTATAATGAATACATCCAGAAGGTAGAGAGGAAACTGAGTAGAATTATGATAGCAGCCAGTAAAGGCATGCACCTCCTCTACTAAAAATTCCTTTGTTATCCACTTTTCTTTCTTCCTTTCTTTGGTTCCTGTGGGTGGGTGTGCCTGTGTAATGAATATTTACAAGAATGTATGAAGGCCAGAGGACAACCTCGAATGTTCCTCATGAACCATCCACCTTTATTGTGTATATATATTTTAAATAGACTCTCAGTGACCAGAACTTGCCCAATCTGCTACGCTGGCTGGCCAGAGCACCCCAGGGATCTGCCTGTCTTTGCCTCAGCAGTCTGGCACAGGTTTTCTTTTTCTCCCCCCCCCCCCCCATTAATTGATTGATCGATTCATGAGATCGTGAAGTCATCCAATCATCGGATGCACTAAAACATTTTTTTTTTT
>CABHPQ010121627.1:0-23037 GCA_902168405.1 Peromyscus aztecus | reverse complement strand
GGGGCAGGAGGAGGGAGGACAGAGGAATCTGTGGCTGATATGTAAAATTAAATTAAATTATAAAATAAAATAAAATAAAAAAAGAAGATGTAATTGAATGAGGGGGCCATTATCCAAACCCGGCAAACAGCAGAACTTGACAGTTTCAGCCATATGGTTCTGGCATTAGAGTTAAGCATAAAAGAAAAGGCTATGGAATTTGCCCCTTCAACTAAGGAAAGTCACTGAGGCCAGGTGTGTGTCAGGGACATCTGGGAATGGAAGTCTAAAGAGTCCATTGTGTGAAGCCATGAAGTGTAAGCCTGGATTGCCTTGGTGACCCCAAGATGTTGGAGAAGACAGAGCCATGGGGTACCTGCCGAGGAAAGCTGCCAACAGGAGTGGAACCAGCCCAAGAGAAAGAAGTGTGTCATAGTCAACAAAGCTGAAAGAAGCGCTTTGACATCAGAGGTGGAGATGCAGAGTTTGCCTTGCTGGTTTTTGGTCTTGCTTTGACTAATATTTCTTCACTATGCTTTCCTCCCTACGTTTTGGAATGTTAATGTACATTCTGTGCCATTATATGTTGGAAGTATGTGATCTGTCTTTTTATTTTAATTTTATAGGGGATTACAGTTAAGAGATTGCATGAATCTCAGAAGAGACTTTGAGGTTTAGACTTTTAAGAAACTTTAAGACTGTGATAGACTATGAGGACTTTCGTAGTTGGACTGAGTGCATTTTTGCACTATGGCATGGCCACAAGTTTTAGGGGGCCAGGGAGTGGAATGTGGTAGTACAAAAGAAAATGGCCCCCAAAGCGAGTAGCACTAATAGAAGTGTGGTCTTCTTGGAGTGGGTGTGGCCTTGTTTGAGGAAGTGTGTCACTATGGAGGGGGCCTTTGAGGTCTGATACATGCTCAAACCATGCCCAGTGTCACAGACCACAATTGAAGAAAAAGTGGCCATGAATTTGAAAGATACATGGACAGAATTAAATGAAGGAAAGTAAAGGAGAAAGATGATCTTATTATATTATAATATCAAGATCTGGTAAACATTTTTAATTCCAGAGCACGTCATTTTTCTTTCAGTGTCATATCAAGTAACATATTTTCACCAATATCAATAATGCACTAATAATTTTCTTGGAACATGCACCCATTTCAAGTATCTTAATCTATTGTGTTATTCTAACAAAAATGCCATAGAATAAGTAACAAATATTTATTTCTCAAAGTTCTGGTGCTTGGGGATTTCAAGATCAAGGCACTGGCAAAATCATGTCGAGTGAGGACACACTGATTACTTCATGCAGGTCAGACCTTCTCCTGTGTTCTCATAAGGCACAGACAGTAGGAGAGGCTTGCTCCTAGGATACTGATACCCTTGCTTCCAAAGGCTATAATCTCAAACATTATCATAATCCCAGATTAAATTTTTATATGTGAAGGTCAGGGTGTTGTTGAAGAGGTGCATGCACATTAAAGCCATAGAATGATTTGAAATAAAATCTTTCCAATTCCAGATTTCATCATGGTTTGTGATTGGTTTGGGATGAGGTAGACTATTCTTGTGCTTGTCACTTCCGTGATGGGTTAAAGTGGTACCATCTCATTATTACCACTATCTTGGAGGAAGATATCATGATAAGATTAGATGGATGATAAAGTTCATGAGTTCCCACTAGTTTGGCTTATTCCCCTTCATGATCTTCATGCCCCTTGCTCATAGAATCCCTTTTCCCTGTCTTCGACTGGACTCCTGGAGCTAGACCTGGTATTTGGCTGTGGATCTCTGCATCTGCTTCCATCAGTTACTGGACGAAGGCTCTATGATGACAGTTAAGGTATGAGTCTGTCTGATCACTGGGGTAAGCCATTTCAGGCACCCTCTCCACTATTGCTAACAGTCTAATCCTTGTGGATTCCTGGGAACTTCCCTAGCACCAGGTTTCTCCCTGTTCCCATGATGTCTCCCGCTATCAAGGTATCTCTTTCATTGTTCTCCCACCCCCACTCACTATTCCACCCCGACCATCCCGTTCCCATATGTTCTCATCCCCATCCCTTACCCTCTATTCCCCCCTCATCCCCAGTTTATTTATGGAGATCTCATCTGTTTACCCTTCCCAGGACAATCCATGCATCATTCTTTGTGTCTTCCCTGTTAGCTAGATTCTCTGGAGCTGTTGGTTATAGTCTGGTTATCCTTTGTGTTACATCTAGTATCTGCTTATGAGTGAGTACATAACAGGTTTGTTTTTCTGAGTCTAGGTTATTTTCTCAGGATATTTTCTAGTTACATTCATTTGCCTGCAAATTTCATGATGTCATTGTTTTTTTATTGCTAAGTAGTACTCTATTGTATATGTGTATACGTACCACATTTTCTTTATCCATTCTTCGGTTGAGGGCATCTAGGTTGTTTCCAGGTTCTGGATATTATGAATAATGCTGCTCTGAACATAGTTGAGCATGTGCCCTTGTGCGTGATTGAACATTCCTTGAGTATATGCCCGAGTGGTATCTTTGGGTTTTGAAGTAGATTGATTCCAAATTTTCTGAGTAACTGTCATACTGATTTCCTAAGTGGTTATACAAATTTGTACTCCCACCAACAGTGGAAGAGTGTTCCCCTTGCTCCACATTCTCTCCAACATAAGCTGTCATCACTGTTTTTGATCTTAGCCATTTTGACAGGTGTAAGATGGTATCTCAGAGTCATTTTGATTTGCATTTCCCTGATGACTAAGGATGTTGAGTAATTTCTTAAATACATTCAGTCATTTGAGATTGTTCTGTTAAGAATTCTCTGTTTAGTTCTGTAGCCCATTTTTTTTAAAGGTTTATTTATTATGTATACAGTATTCTATCTGCATGTGTCCCTGCAGACCAGAAGAGGGCACCAGATCTCATTACAAGTGGTTGTGAGCCACCATGTGGTTGCTGGGAATTGAACTCAGGACCTCTGGAAGAGCAGTCGGTTCTCTTAACCACTGAGCTATCTCTCCAGCCCTGTAGCCCATTTTTTTTAATTGAATTGTTTGGTATTTTAATGTCAAGTTTCTTGAGTTTTTTATATATTTTGGAGATCAGCCCTCTGTCAGATGTGGTGTTGGTGAAGATCTTTTCCCATTCTGTAGGCTGTCGCTTTGTCTTATGTACTGTGTCCTTTGCCTAACAGAAGCTTCTCAGTTTCAGGAGGTCCCATTTATTCATAGTTGCTATCAGTGTCTGTGCTCCTGGTGTTATATTTAGGAAGTGATGTTGTGTGCCAATGCATTCAAGGCTACTTCCTAATTTCTCTTCTATCAGATTCAGTGTAATTGGATTTATGTTGAGGTCTTTGATCCACTTGGACTTGAGTTTTATGCACAGTGATAGATAATCCATGGGACTGGACTAGGCCCTCTGAATAAGTAAGACAGTTGTGTAGTTTGATCTGTTTAAGAAGCTCCCTGGCAGTGGATCAGGATCCATCCCTGGTGCATAAGCAGGCTTTTCGAACCCATTACCTGTGGTGGGACACTTTGCACATCCTTGATGCAGGAGGAGGGGCTTGGACCTGCCTCAACTGAATGTACCAGGCTCTGCTGACTCCCCATGGGATGCCTTACATTTTCTGAGGAGGGAATGGAGGATGAGTTGGGGGAGAAGGCTGGGAGGGGTGGGAGGAGGGAAGAGGGGGATCTGTGGTTAGTATGTAATGATGAGTTCTCAAAATCATGACATGACATGATGGACACTTGTATTCAAAGTCATGAGAAAAAAACAAACAAACATACAAACACTGGCAGATTGTAATTTCCAGCCATAACTAAAGAAGTACCAAACTCCCTATCCAAAATTCATAATAATAAAATTTAACAAAACATATCAAACAATTGTATTCAGCATTACAAACAGGAAAATATTACTGCAGTAGCCATCAAATACCTTGCTTGAGGATTATGAATGATTGACAGCCCTGGATGTTGTGAGCAGAGTCCAATGCCCAGTTCATGCTGAGACCATCCTCCTCATAACCTTTTGCCAGGAAATGACTAGACATTCACAGTAAGGCAAAAGACATAGAAGCCAACAGTGACTCAAATAGTCCTTGAGATATAAATGAAACCTCATCAGAACAACTTTGCCTGAATCACATTTTTCTAAATCTTCTGTCTTCCCCTTTTTCACTATAGGGATCTCTCATCTCTCCTGCCTGTTTCTCTTTCTTTCTTCCTTTGTCATGAAAACTTTTCTCCAATATCTATTTTTAAGGTCTAATCTTGCTTTGCTATCTACCTTTTAGATAATGTGAAGTAATTTAAGTGGCACTAACGTTTGCCTAAATTAAAAGATACCAAGATCAATATTTAGAACTAATATTTAAATAAAAATCAGCAAAGAGGATGTACCTGAACAGAATGTATGACCTTGGGTCAAGGTAAGACCCAACTCCTAAATATTACACAGTAGAAAAGAATATTTTAAAATAATAATTATAATGATACACTTGAATAAAGATATTAGGGACGGGAAGTTTGCATGCCAGTTCTTGTGACACATTTGGACATTTCCTTTTATTCATTTCCTCTAATCTACTTAGAAAGAGACATATGCATTTACCCTCCTCAGATGAATGACTACTAAGGGGTCATAATCCATAAATGAAGATTTGAGTCTAGTGCAAGGTATGCCACTAAGGCCAATAAATATGATAATATGAAAATAAGAAAGAGAACAAGATGACTATAAGTTATGACCTCATAGGAATGAAGAAGTGACAGGGAGAATATTTTTTTAATCAACAAACTACTTTCTAAGTTTCCCCTCATACATCAAGGACCAGGAGAAATATTAGAAGAGCTGCTTCTTTGAACATGTAACAATGTAGATCTTCGTGAAAGGCACAATGTCCAGGGCATGATACAGTCCACTCAGATGCCTATTGTGGAAAGTATTCATGACAGGAAGGCCCAAGGTTATTCTCTGAATCCATGGTACCATTTGTGTCATACTTCACGTGGGATGTCATCAGCTGTTACTGGTCATGACTTGAATACTTATCCTATCCGATGGGCAACTTCATTTTAAAATTTTCTGTGTGCTTGACTTAAACACTCATTGATATTATACCCAAGGTTGAGATTACAATTCCTACACTTGCCTTCCTTGACATTCACAGCCATGAGACTTGGGCCTCAGATGGTTCTTCTGCTTCCACTGGTTGCCTACTATTGTTTCTCACTGTCATTTCATCTGATAACTTTTCTGTGCCTAACCCTCTCTTGGTGTCTTATTCTCAAAGGAAATAAGCAACACGCAACTTGTAAGAACAAGGAAATTCTTAAAGTGAGCTTTATTAAATGGTATGATCAAAAAGAAAAAAATTACAAAAAGTGATTTTAACAAAACAAGATTCAATAATACGCTGTCAAAATATTGTACCTTTAACATAAAAGCAAGGTAAGTTGAAAGTAAAAGAAGAAAAATTTTTGAAACCGTGGCATTGTAAACCTCTATCACAGATCAGACATCACAGAAGGGGATGTGGTGGGGCTATAAATGTTGCTCAGTGGTTAAGAGCACTTACCATCTTCCAGGGGACGAGAGCTCAAGGCTTAGCACCTACATGATGGAACAAAAGAAATCTGTAGCTTCCATTGCAGATCCAGAAAACTCTCTCCTGTCTTCTGAACACACATACCGGGTAGGAAAACTCCTTATATATACATGAAATAAAATGAATAAACTTTAAAGGAGGAGGGTATTATCAGGGTTGAAAGGAAGTCACAGTAATAATGAGATATCTAATAAGAACAGAAAAATAAAGATTCTCATGCCTTCTAGATTAGACTTTAAAGTATGTTTAGGAAAAAAAACACATAAGAGAGTAAAGGAACAGGTACCGAGTTACCAGTAATGATTGTCTCTGTTAACATTAACCTATTTGATTGATTGGCTGGTTGGTTGATGGATGGATTGATTAGAAAAGTTCTTACTATGTATCCCACGCAGCATTCAAATTATGATCCTCTGGCTTCAGTCAGTTAAGTGCTGGCTTTATAGGTAGGTGTCTAGGCCAGTTCCAGATCCATGTCAGACACTGTAGTACAAAACCAACAGAAGAAACAGATCAATGCAAACTATCTACTTAACCTACAGGGTACAGAAAACATACACACTTTCATATAACTAAAGGGTGCACAACTTTTTCAAGTACATGATTAAACATTAATCATGGCACACTAAACGCTGACATTATCCAAGTTTCATAATATGTATAAAGATTAATATAGTGTAGGTAGAACTGTATGCCTATGATGCATTACTAGCAAAATTAGAATCAAAACAAAACATCAGCTAGATATTGTGATAGATGTTTATAATTGAACATCTATATATCCAGCTTGGATTACATAACAAGATTTTATCTAAAAAATAAACCAAGTTAAGCAAAACCAAAACAAAATTAAACATAAAGACATGTCATATGTACAAAGCAATGCATAAAAAGAAATTTAAAGCTTTGGATACTTACGTTCTACAATTAGGCAGTAAATTAAATAGGATGCCAAAAAAGGCAGGTAGGTAGTAAGAACATAATAAATACAACTTTGAAACAATGTGACTCTACATATGAAATTAAGAAACTCTTTGCAAAATAAAATAGATGCAAAAATCCACAAATATTGGCTGTGACTCCATATTATCATTAGTGGCTCCATAAAATGATTAGTTTGAAACATTTCTACTAGTAAAATGGTGAATGATATTCAATATATACAAAAAGTAATACCTTTATTAAATTATTTTCTTAAAAATCAGAGAGGTTATTTTGAAACTTATTTTTATGATTTTACTTAAGTCCAATATCAAAACAATATTGACAAATATTTCAGGAAAGAAAAAACTTAAAAAATATTTTTCCAAAATCATATGCGTAAAATAAAAACCAACCAAGTATTGCCAAGTTAAGTATGGTTTGCACACATAGTAGTAAGTGTTTGTTGTAGTTCCAGGAGCTCTGTTACCTTCAGTTGTCCTGTGCGTGTACCAGGCATTCAGGTAATGCACATACAAACAAAGAAAACACTGATACACATAAATAAATACACGTCTGTGTTAGTTGCTTTTCTCTTGCTGTGATAAATAAAACACCATGTCCTGGTTTTATGCCGGTGCTTTTACCCTGCGAGGAAAAGTCAGGAGGCACAACAAAACCCACTGTGAAAGCTTTATTAGGAGAAGGGTGGGATAGAAAAGAACATGATCAGGCCTATTTGAAAGACAGGTGCAGGGATGGGAGAGGGTACATGGGATCTGCCTTTTATAGACTACCCTTGTGCATGCACATGCACACATACTCCCCATGAATGTGCATATGGGCCCACGTGGCTACACCAGACATGTGCATAGATTACAGTGATCATGCTGAGCCCAAATTATGTGACCATGCAGCACACGGATTACTAGGATGTACAGCCCAGAAATGACTAGGTGTCTCCCCAGGGCATGCTTGGTCATGGTGAGGCATGGTTAGAATTCCTATCACCATGACCAAGGGCACCTTATAAAAGAAAATGTTAAATTCAGCTTATGGTTACAGAGTTCACAAGGGCTGAGTGAAGGACAAATTGAGAACTCACATCTTGATCTACAACCACGAGACAGAAAGAGAGCATTAGATGTGTTTGTGTATCTTATAACCCCCGCAGCCTGCCCAGAGTGATACACCTCTTCCCAGCAAGGCCACATCTCCTAATCCTTTGCAAATATACATTATATATGCTATTTAAGTCTCCAAACATACTTAAAGATGAATGTATTGCAAATACCCACTAAATGTTAGTTACATAAATGAAAGTAAAAGTTATTAGTTACTTTTCTGAGTAGACAGTGAGAATAAGTTGGTTCATTCTGGCTTTTGGACACCTGAGGGCTCACAGCTAATTTCTCTCTGTTTAAGTTTTTCTGTTTGATCAGTGAGATATTTGGGGTCCTTGATTTGATGCTGAAAACTTCTGAAGAATATTTCCCAAACAAAAAAAATGTTACCAATTTAATGAGGATATGTGACTAAGTAAAAGACTCCAGGACTGCCTCTGTGCTGTTTTTGTTCTCTGAAAGTCCTAGGAAGGAAACACTCCATTTAGAAAGCAGTGCCAATAATGGTTGTTTCCTCAAATAAACATGTGAGAAATAAGAACAAAAAACATCAAGATATAGGAAAGAGTCAAGGTAGCTACATATAAATGGTGCACCTAGATTATTCTAAAGAATAAATGTGCTAATGAGGAAGGATTAAAATTAAGACAGAAACTCTGGAGCATCAATTCTCAGTCTTTGGATTGTGACTCTTTTGGGGGTCACATCTCAGATATCCTGCATATCACATATTTACATTATGATTCATAATAGTAGTAAAATTACAATTATGAAGTAACAATGAACATATCAACAGTTGAGGGGTGGTGGTCACTACCACATGAGGAACTGTGTTGAACTGTAGCAGCATTAGGAAGTTTGAGAACCACTGCTTTAGAACAAAGAACAGTTGTGTTTGCTCTCCATCAGGCTCTCTCTATGAAAAGGGATCTTAGCTCTCAAGCAGATGATGTGCCTTGCATATGTACCCACATGCTGAGGTGAATAAGAAAAGCTACTCACTGTATATGTTAAGTAATGTAAGCTTCTCCTTGGGTATGTAAAATACTAGTAAATGATGATAAAATGGTATAACTGAGTCCATGGATATGCTGGTGAGACACTAGATTATGAATTTTTGCCATTGTTTTTTATCTGTTTGGTGTTCTGGACAGGGGAGGTTAAACATACAAAGCAACTCATCTTCCTTTCCAACAGTGATGTTCCCACTCTATTTGCTTTTTTATATTTTCTAAAGAGTTTACAAACTAGTTTTGTCCTCTTAAATCCTGTATCTCAATGGATGCTGTAGACTTGGTCTTTGACCCTTCTTCTCTAGCAAATATCACTTACCATGCTTTTATTTCACTGTGGCTTTTTATTTTTGAATCTATATTTCTATCTAATGTGGCGGAGTTATTGTATTATACTTTTCAGGCCTAAATCTGGGTTTTCTTTTTTCTTTTTTCCCCCCTTCCTTTTTTTTTCTCTTTTTTCCTGACTCATTTACTGATATGTAGGAAGCCAAGAAACTCCTGAAGGAGCCACCATTTAACTATCTTAATGACGTTGAGCATGACCACATGACAAACTTTGGTAACCCTGTGCTAGGGAACATAACATATAGACATATCTGAGGAGAAACCAAACTCAGGGCTGCATAAGATGCTTCTGTGATGACTTTTGCTGAGGCCACAGATAGAGTGCTCCTCCTCATGGCTGGACTCTGGAATGAGAAGACAAGTAAGGCAGAGCTGCCGCCGAAAAAAGCTGGTGATAGGCCACGAAGAAGAAATTAGTAAATGCTGTTACCTGCACGGTTGGGGGATTTTCTGTGAAATCTAAACCAACTAATAAAGCTCATCTGCTAGCTTAGAAAATAATCAAAATAAAGTATTTTAACACCCAAGACAAATGGCAAGTTTGAATTAATCTTGAACTGTGTTGGGTGACGACTATGTTATATAAACACACAAAAGTAAATACATAAAATAATTTAAATTTTTACAGTCGTACAAGTTAAGGAAGCAATACTCTACAACCCAAGGTTACTAACTATGCAAGTTAAAGAAGCCGTACTCTACAATCCATGGTTATTAAATGAATATCTTTGCCCCTTTGTGATATTGAAGACCAAGCAGCTAATTCTGTCAACATTCATTTGAAGAATTCCTTCCTTCTCCAGCAGGCCCTCAAGTCTGACTTTGTTGGTGTATTAGGCAGGTTACAGACAGGCATAGAAAAAGCATCCTTGGTTTTCAATGGCAGTACCACCGGAGGTGTTCCCCTCCACCACCTCTCCCGCTGTCGCCTACTTACCCATTTACTCTTGGTAACTAACTGTCCTTTGTGCTGTCTGCAGCTGCTCCTGTCCTCATTTCTGGTGGCCTGAAATATCTCCGTGCTGCTTTAGTTTCTCACCTGTAGCAAATTTGATTTCACTTCAATTTATCTTCCCATTTGGTCTTGCACCTCTGAAATCCAGGCTGCATTTGTCCTCTTAATTTTTCTCGTCTCCTGTTAAAATTGAGGCCTTACTGCACTAATTTTTTTAATTTTATGAATCAAGTTCTTGGTCTTCCATTTTCCTACCTTTAACTTGGTAGTTTACTATTAAGAGCTTTATTGTACTTTAAGAAACATAGTCACTCACTTTTCTAAGTTAGCTGGTAGTATCAACATTGTTTGATCACAAGGATATATATTTAAGGAATGTATTCACTCTCTTTTCCAAGTTAACTGGTAGTATCAACATTGCTTGATCACAAGGATATATATTATTTTTGTGACTCAAACCTGTTATAATGAATGCTATGTTCATATACCCATAGTGGGAACTCTTCTTAAAATCAAGATTAGGCTCCAAAGATAAAAGTAATGCTACATGTCTTAATTAAATTTTATTTTCTTGGGTTTTACAAGAATATCTCAGGAATTTGCTTCTTATCAAATCCCCTTTTTATACAGAATGCTGTGTTTCTTTTAGCTTATAATATTGACTAGAAAGCAACTTGCTGATACTTCTGACACTGATTTCATCTTCAAAGAGAATTCAACATGTATTAAGTAAGTTTGCACACTTTGTCCTAGGTGATTGTGTAACTGGAGCCCAAAGTTTTGGTCTCACCCCTGATTTCCTTGCTTCCTGAGCATTGCCAGTTTTTCCAGGTAGCCATCTCTTGATGAATACCACTTGTAAAACAACATGGTTTGTGTCCTGACTCTACCTAATGATCGGTTGTGCAACCTTCTGGTATTTCTACAGCCTTTCCACATCTTCAATATCCTATCTGCAAAACACCATGAGGAAAACCCATAGGTCCCATGACACTGGGCATACACACTCTGAAATCATCAATTCTAGGGCAACTTCTACAGTATTTTACATATAATGTTATAGTAAGCGTCCACTGCTGAGAATTCACTGTAGAAGTAATCTCTTGTCAAGAAAATAAAAAGTGGATAAATCCACTCTATATCCTAAAGCATGTTTTGAAGAAATAAATAATTCTACATTTAGGTCATAAAAGAGACCTTAAAAATCCTGCTATTTTTTTATCCTCCTGTATAGTGATTCTATTTTTGTTTAATAATTGGATTATAATTGCAGCTAATATAAATCACCACAATTGCATAAAAGATGGATTTGAGAATGATGTGCTTAGCCACGATGCACATGGTATCTATAGGTATTGACAGATTTTCAAGTGGGATATAGGGAATTATGATTGTGGTAATAGAGAGGAAAGATCAATTATTTATTTTATGTAGGGGAGTTACAGGTCAAATGTGGAATGGAGTCATTATTTTTCTCTTATTCCCAAAGGCTCCCTCCAATAAGTGTCTATTGATCCATCTTCCACAGTAGTATTCCCCTCTTGATGGATTAGGCATTTTTATGCTTGAAATTCAAACTTCTTCTATAAGAAAGCTATTTTTAATTTGTCCAACTACTTGCTTTTCAAAAATTGATGTTTTCATAATCTTATGTAACAGGAAATGCATGAAGTCTGTGATCTTTAACAGAATTGTTTGCTTTATACATTTAAATGCAAACTGATCCATCCTCAAGTAGATAAAAGTGGGAAATAAACATTCTGTAATAAATCAAAGTTACAAAACACGAGGCAAGACAGTTGCTACTCAATGCCACAAAATTGTCACTCTAAGAATAGGAGAGCCTGGTTTCATTGCTTTTTAATTGTGGTGTGTGTGTGTGTGTGTGTGTGTGTGTGTGTGTGTGTGTGTGTGTACACATGCCATTGTGGAGGTCAGAGGACTACCAGCAGAAGTTCATCCTATGATTCTACTGTGTGGATCCTGAGGATACGATTCCTCTTTTGGGACTGGTGGTGAGCACCTTCACCACCTGAATCTTCTTACTGGCCTGAGTCTGGCTTTTAATTTTCTTAGCATATTTATGGCGGAAAAAACTACTATAGGGAATGCAATGTGTGTACTTATGTGCGGTGTGTGTGTGTGTGTCTGTGTGCATGTGTGTGAATGTACATATTTAATTTCAACACACTTTTCAGGACAGCAAGTCTTTTGCATGCTATATTCACCAATAGCATGCTAGCCAATAATGAGCATAGTATTATTTTTTAGGGTATACAAATAATATTGTAAAATAATTTAAAATGTTTTTTTTTGCTTACAAAATTTAATTTATAAAGAACACTGACATGTAATTTTACATGATATATACTTTGAGTCAGTATGTTCAAATTGTTAAAAGCAGTCATATATGTGTATGTATATGAATATATATGTGATTTTCAAAAGAAATAGATGTACACAGATAGTTCTTGTGGTCTTGAAATTTTATGTTATAATTTCTTCTTTTGATTTTAATATGATGTATTGAAAATAATATGGAAAGGAGATATATAAGAAAAGAAGTTAATTCTGTCATTCAGTTGAGAAATGTGAGGGGAAAAGCTCATAAGAGAAGAAACAAAAAAGACTAGCCCAGAACCAAGAAAGAAAACTGAAAAGCCATGCTGAAGAAATTACAACCATTAATAACATTCTCTCTCCTTAGTGGTAGTGACTCAGACAATCACCCAGTGAGCTTCCACTCTTCAGAAAGAAAGTTGGGTTGAAGAACATTGACCTGACACTTACTCTCTTCCTACCAGGTAGGATCAGTCATTGTGCTGGATCAAAGAAACACACCAAAAGGCAACATAAAAAAAAAGAAAGAAAGAAAGAAAGAAAGAAAGAAAGAAAGAAAGAAAGAAAGAAAGAAAGAAAGAAAGAAAGAAAGAAAAAAAAGCCTAGGTAATAGAGTAGCAGGTATCAAAGCGTGGCTGAGGTAGTGCTCCTGTGTATTTTTACTATCTCAAAGTGCTGTGTAGTAAGAAATAGTAAGAACTGAAGCAAAGGTCTATAGACAATTAAAATGTGTACCTTAAGCAAGTAAAATGACTTTTAAAAACAGAGGTGTTTCTGAGTGGCACACATTCAAAGATACCTCTCATAGGACATTCAAATTAGATATTACAAATCGAAGATTACTTACTTGAAAGTGCTTGTGTTATCCATTGTAAAAAACATTCATGCTTGGCTACAAACCATGGCAATCTATGCAAAAGAATGTGAATGTAAATTACCCAAGTCAAACAATTATGAAGATTTGAGAATAATGATGATAGGCTTTTGCTGATTTGTGAGAATTATACTAAATTTATGACTGTGCATTCTAACTAAAGTCAAGGTCTTTCTTGATTGGTTCTCATGAATGGAAACAGCAAAAGGGCAATATATAAAAAAAAAAACAGATGTTAAATATGTCCTTACGTGAAGAAAAATGAATTAATGTAGGAAAAAAAATAAATTACATATTCTACATGTAAAAATGATTTGCCTTGCAATAAACAGCATTTTTTTTGTTTTATAGTTATTGCATTTCTTTTGTATTGATACATAGGCACACCCCCACAAATGCCACTTCCCTTAAACTCAAATAAGATACTGTTTTATTCTCTCCCTGCTGCTAGTTGAGAAGTCTGTGTAACAAAAAATGCATTAAGGCAAGCAGGATTTGCCTAGACATCAATAAACTGGAAAGGCTCCCGGCAGGCCACTTGCAGGGTCAATAAAGGCTCATAATGACTTGCTCCTTGGTGCATTTTAGACTCAGCCCTTTGCTTGGCTGTGCTGCAGAGATCAGGCTCTCAAAATGTGGGAGATTTTTAACTTAGTAAACCTCAAGTAGAGGCTGGCATGCATCAGCAAGGAACAGTAAGCTTTGTAATGTCATTTTTAGAGATTTCGGCAGCTAGGCAAACTCTATCCCTGAACTTCTGGAACCCCAGATTTTAAGCAAAAGTGATGTCTTTTCATTTCATGCCGTTCCAGGAGTTACTCAGAATTCCTCCTCTAGTTAAGGATGGCCAAGTCCTGGTGGTGGGCCTCATCATTTCCTGATGTGGAAAGTGTGAACTTAAATCTTTAGAGTGATGGACGTCCAGAGGCGGTGCTCAGCCTGAAGGAGCAGGAATTCAGACGTCAGAGTCTCAGGGATCTTGGGGCTAAGGCACGCAGATAGGAAGGGTTCTGGCTTCCAGGCTCTGTCTCATGCTGGAAGCGTACAGATGTTAGGTGTGATAAGCCCCTGCAGTCAGCTCTCTTGGAGATGCCGGAAACTCAGAACGGAGAGGTGCTCACACAGAGAACTCAGAAAGCGCGCCAGCTGCACAACACAATAGGAGTAAGGAAAATGGTAGGTTGGAGGAGGGGTAAAAATCAGAGGCCAATACACTTGAGTTAGATTTTCAAGAAGGGCCTGCCTGTCCTGTTTTCAACCCTTCCTTTCATCTTTCCTTAGACTGTGTGTTTGTGGGTGTGCCCGAGTCCAGTCCGGAGGTAGCTTCTTTTTCTCAGAATCCTGGTTCTCTGCAGTTAAGTTTAAATGGCAGTGGACTTCACTTCTTCGTGAGGAGTTTCCAAATGACAACGAGAGGGTCACATAAATATCCATAACCCTCACAACGCCACCTCTGACTTCACTTGCTTATCGCAAGCTTCTAGCTGGGATGCTCATTACCCACCCATTCTGACCGAGACCAGCTCATTGGCTCCTGTGTATATTTGTATTTTCCAGACAGAGTTGTGCACTGAATAATGAACGTCCTCCTTCCACTTCCCGGCAGGATGTCACTCTACAACGGACGGGTTTATTCGCTAGTGCGATCATGCATGTTTAGCAACCACGATTTCAATAACAGGTTCCTTTCTCATCCCACCCCTAGCCCTATCTACTGCATTCCTACGGTGGGATGAGTCTCTCATCTTTCTCAGATCAGATCCACTCTTTGCATTGATGTAGTCAGATGGTCTGGACGCTGGCGGATCCGCGGCATTGACGTTTGGGCGTCCTAGGAGACGGTCGGGGTGTATCTGTGTGTGTGTCTCTCTGGTTTTTTGAGTATGTGCGCGAGGACGCGCGCGCGTGCGACAGTGAGCTTCCTCCCCAGGCATAGTGCAGACCGTGCCCACGACGTTACTCTCCTAGCAGCCGCCAGCAACGCAAGGCAACAGCAGCCTCCGCCCCCTCAGCCCGGTGATTGGCTGGCCTTGCTTATCATTTCCCTGCTACGGCGAGGAAAGGGCCAGTGACGCCCCCGAGCTCAGCTGCAGAAGCGACCGCCACCTCCAATGCACAAGGTGTCACATTTGAAAAGAAACCTGAGCCCCGGGGAGACGGCACTGAGCGACCCTGGCCTGGCTAGTGCAAACTGCGCGGCAGGGCACTGGGCAGCGCTGGAGAACCCAGAGAGCTCCACCGCAGAACATCCTAGCGACCTGATTCTGGGATCTCGGCTCCACGCTCCCATCGCAATTTTCAGATTTCTCCCCCTCGACTATTTTCCCAAAACGGAGTCTTTACACCAAGAGAAGGTGCCGGAACTGGGGCAACCAGGACTTTCCCGGGCACCCAAGATGCGCTCCATTAGAAAGCGGTGGACCATCTGCACTATAAGTCTACTTCTGATCTTTTATAAGACAAAAGAAATAGCAAGAACTGAGGAGCACCAAGAGACGCAACTCATCGGGTAAATGCATGTTCAGGATATGACACAAAGTCAAGCGTATAAGTGACGTTTGGAGTGCTGTGTGTGTTGGTTCGAGCTTGCTTGCGGGTGACTAGCGCCATGAATTAAATAACAATGGCTCTTTTGGAGGTGTGTGTGGGTTTCCCATGCTGTTTCCAGTATGAGTTTAACTTGCCCTGTGCGGCAGCGGCGGCGGCGGTGGCGGTGGTGGTGGTGGTGGTGGTGGTGGCGGCGGCGGTGGCAGATGTATTGGTACAGGGTGCTGCTCACCAAAGAAAAGTCACTGCAGAAGTGTCAACAAAGAGCGTGTGCCCTTGTCATTTTAATGCTTGAGCAGAACTCGAGAGATGTTTTTACTCATCACCTCCTTGTCTTTCCTTCCTTCTGTGTCCCGACAGTCTAGATAGACACTCTAACAAGCGTCTTTCTCGAAAGGCAGAAGTTTAAGTTCACAGAAGAGGAAATGGGTCTTCTTTAGTCTTTCCTGTTTGTTTGTTTTTGATTTTGGTGGTGGTGGGAGGCGCCTGTGAGATCTGTTTTCTTTCTTTCTTATTTTCAATTAGAAATTACAGTGCCAATAAAGACAATTCCTTATTTACTCCTCCATGGATAAAACTCCTGCGTTTCATGGTAATAGTTTTAGAAGGGACCTGGGAACTGTGACTTCACAGATCATATCATTGCTCTTTCTTGAGTTTGTCAAGATGGGTTCAAAATCTCCGCCCCATTAAGTTCTGTAAATACCACACTTCCTTCCTCTCTCCCCTGGCCTCTCTGCCTTTGAAGTCTATCAAGAGCAGAGCTCCTTGTAACTTCGTGTCTCTGACAGGCTTGGAAACGTTTTTTTTTTTTTTTTTTGGCCTGGGGCCTGCTTTTCAATTCTGTTAAAAGTCCTGTTTCGGAAATCCTTCCAAGCCTGGAGGTTTCTGCAGTCGGAAACTGCCCTGGCTGAGATTTCCTTCTGTTTTTAAATTGTCTCTGACATTTTTAAAACGAAAAAGGATGCTTGCCATTTTTGTGTGCGAGGTTTGTATGGGGGCGGGGACCCGGGGCTGCTAAAACACACACTGTGAAACTTTACGCAGCTCTTTTCTTAATATCCCTGCTCCTCTCTGAGTAATCAGTCGCATTTAAGTGAGCAAGACGCAGGTGTATCCTCGCGGAAGGACTTGCTAGTCTATACAAAGCTAGCCTAACAGTACCGCATTCAAAGGGGACTGTAGGAGAAAGGAAAGCTAATAAGGACTGGGTTGAATGGTCCTTATGCTTCAACAAACCTATTCAAGGTCGGTATCAGAGAAAAGAAAATAAAGAAATAAAAGAATCATGTGAGGTCGTTTACACAAAAATGGGTGGTTTGAAGATCTATGTCAATGGTGGAAAAGAAAAAATTAGGAGGGGTGTGGGCATCCCCAGCAGACCTGTTTTTGCCAGGCAGACAAAGGGGTCTTGAAGGTGGTGAACCCACGCGTGGGAATTCCTGGGAGAGGCGGAGGCTGGGGCTGGTGAGTAGAGGCTCTTTGTTCCCTTCTGAACTGATGGGTTCGGAAGATGAGCCCGAGCCTAGACAAAGCAGCCCCAGCCTCTACAGGACTCTAATGGCTTGGGACCCTGGTGAGCGGGAGTGGGCGTGGCGATGAACAGGGTCTCCAAATACTGGAAAGAAATCCTTTCCTAGCTTGGGTAAACTGCCTTCAGGGAGGAGGCATGCACCCTGGTGCCACAGGGGAAATAACAGATCCAGGACACCCCACGTTTCACAGTGACATTTCTTCTGTGGCCTTTTTCTGGAAACCTTTGGAGGGTGGGCGCAGCCCTGGGAGGTGGGGAACGGAGGTGGGGAACCGCAAGCAGCCGCGCAGTGCCTGGGTAGCTCTACTAAGCTGTGGCCTGAACCCTTTGCCCGCCGAGCGGCAGTTTCTTTCGTCCCAGTTCATTTGAGAAGGCTTGAGGCAGTCGCTTGAGTTAACAAAAGAGGAAGAGAGGTATGCCCGGTGTCTAGCCCTTCCTCTCAGAGAACGAGCAGCCAGAGCTGGATAAAGAGGAGATGGGGTAGAGGGTTTCTGAAAGGAGTCAACATTTTGTGACTCCTTTTTTTTTTTTTTTGACAGTCAAACAATAAATTCGCGTTCAAAGCTCCTCCTCTTTAATTAAAAACCGCAACTGCAGTCCTTTCGGGCAAAAACAGGGACCTGGTTGCGGAGATCGTCTCCATACACGTGCTGGAGGAATTCTGACTGCCCCGAGCTTCAGACTCAGCAGCCCAAGGTGGAGCCAGTGTTGCCAGGAGCAGAGCAGGGTAGCTGTTGTCTCCGGACATTCATTCCTTTTCCTCCGCCAGAATGAAACATTTCAGAGAAAAGCTTGTGACCCGAGCACATGGTTTGCTTTCAACTCCCCACTAGTGCCTCTGGTGGAGCAGTTGACTGATCAGCTAACTCATCTCTCTTCTCCCTGTAAGCTTATTGGAGAAGCCTTGTTTTGAGGCGACTAAAAGAGTAAAGAGGCTCTGGAGCCCAGTCCCAAGCTTCATTTAAAATGAAGTAACAGAGGCAGTCAATAGCCTTTGGGGGGCACTGCGTGCCTTGCAGGTGGGCAGTAGTTTCAACCTAGTCCTCTCCTCTTACATCCCTCTGGGTTCATATTCAACGTGCCTGCCGCTCCCATGAGCATTTCTCACTAGCTAGGCGGTGTCTCTATTCCACCCTTCTTCCTTTAGCAGAGTCCCCATGCAAAGTCAGTGCGCCGCATCACTCTTCAGTAAGGAGCAGTTGTTTTATGCAGAGAGGAAAACAGTAGCTGAGAAACTTTCCTGTCCATCATCCACCTTCTCCTAGCAGAGTAGCACCAGCAGTGTGTTCAACAAGAGTAAGGGACCATTCCCAACAGTTCAAGCAGTCATCAGTGACCACCTGAAACTGCCACGTCCTCTTTTATAAATTGTATTGATTGTTAGAATGACTTTATTAACAAATTTACCCCTATGATCGGTAGTACTAAATGGGTCATTTTTGACTTTTTTTTTTTTTTGCACGTGCTTCACATTTGTCCTATCTTTCCACTTTTTCTGTGCTTGTGAGACTATATTGGAAATGGGTTTTAAGATTCCCACATGCAATACATGAACATGCCTATTTAACAAGGAAAGAATTTGCAAGTGTGACAAAATTAGATGATGTGTAGATGTCTGTTTTGATTAGATTCCCTGAAACTAGCTTGGCAGACTAAAATGAGACTTAAATATACTTGACTTGTACATGTCTTTTTTTTTCTCCCCTCAAGGCTGCTTACATTATGTTACTAAATGACCAACACTTATGAGTTCTGGCATTCATAAAGTTGACAGTAAAGCTAAACACTGGTGCTTGGACTATGGCTAGGACAAGCTAGTTTCAATTTGTTTAAAGGTGGAGGATGGTTTTGGAAAACAGCATTCCACGGTTTCTACTTCATAGATTATCTTTATAATTACACTACACTGCATCACATCTTTATTTGTTTGACACTTTGGGAATAGAATATGGAATTGTCCCCTGCTTGAGTTCAAACTTAGTTTTGTTTCAAGTTCTTTTGTTGGTAGGATTTTTAAAAGTTTAAGTGAATGAGGAAGCTTAATCTGGTCACCTTCATTGTAAAGCTAAGTAGTTGTTCAGAGCTTCAGTGGGGTGGACCTGGCTGTTGAGACCTGATATCCAAAAGCGTATTTAATCACCTTTGTTATGTATATCAGAACTGATGAAACAAATTTTCATAAAGACTAGAAACACATGTCAAAGAGAAAACACCAACAAAAGATTTGTAGATATTATGTGATAAAAGTAAGAATATTCCCTAACAGTGAATGTTTTATATTATCATCTTTGTTGAATTTTTCACAGCACTATATAAGCAGGAATATTGGAAAATTGCATTCTTTAGTGCTGAGTGATTTCTTTGATGTCTTTAGACTCTTCCCTTTTAAAATTGCATGTTGGATGATTTGTAGATATCTTTATGCAAAAAAAAATATTTTCAGTGCAGCTGTTCAGATGTCAAGTCCAAACTAGAATGAGAAGCAAGCAGTGGGTGGAAATATCCTTCATGCTTTGAGTTCATGGGAAGGGAGTCTTTGTTATGACAGAGTGAAACCTAGATCATGTGCAAAAATATCCCTGTTTAACTTTGCAGAAAAAAAAAGTATGCTCTCTAGGCTCAGATGATTCCTTTGCGTGTGAAAGAGAAGTCTGACTACTTGTACCCACCCACTTCCATTCAATGTTCTTTCCAATGACAAAAGCCTGACTTGTGGCCAATCACCAGTTTGACAGAAGTGGTTCAAACGGTGAAGTACTGTGTTGGCATAGTGTTTCTCAGAAAATGGATTTGTACTTTTTAAAAATGACTTTTTGAATTTTAATTTTAGAGGTTCTGATAAGGCTCCAATAGAACTAAGTATATCATTACAAAAACCACTGTACAGGTAGAACTACACCCATGATTTAGTGCTACAATACTATAAAAATTTTTAAAATTCAATCTGATGCATAATTTTACTCCTATGAAAATATATTGGTTGTAAAAGTTATTGTTCTAATCTTTGCAGTCTGTGGTAGAAGGAAAAGATACTGGCAGCTGTTAATGGAGTGAAGATTGGAAAGATTCTTGCCTGTTCCCATGAAAATAGTGATAATTTGTGCCTGCTGGGAGGTGCACACTAAAATGTGAAGGTCAACTTTTGTGCACATCCACATTTTCACTCACATGTAATTATTATCATTAAAAGTATAATATGAAAATTGATGACTGGATCACTGCTTAGCAAAATGTACTCTGTTTCCTAACATCCTAGATGACCTCTGGAAAATGATGATTATTATTAGCCTTGCACAGACATGCAAATGTGTCATTTTCATCAGTAGAACCATGTAAAACATTAATTTTTACAGAGTTCCACATTTTGCAGGGAGTGGCTTTCCTATGATTTCATAAGCAGCACAGGGAGTTGCTTCAAATTAAAACTACCTATTAAAAAAATAGTGTAAAGCAAGAACCAAAAAATAAACCTCCACCAACAGCTGTTAAAAGGTGATGTTTCTATTGGTAGAAGAAAAAATTTCTAGGTAATACACACACATTCAGACTTTGTGATTTTGAACAATCATGTTGCTTTTTAGCAATGCTTTTGAGAAGCAAAAAAAATTAAAGCTTACATGTAAATAACCAGTACAAATACTGGAAGGGCTAAGCTTTTTCTTCCTCATTAGAAGTGAATGGCCTTCTAATTCTCTGAATCTTTTACCAGAAATCAGAAAGACAAACATCTATTCAGTAGTAAACTGCTTAGCTCTATAGGTCCTCATGGTTTAAATGGAAAAAAAAAAGATGTCTATCACTATCATAACACCACCAAACCCCTAAAACTACCAGTTTACATGGCATACTATATACTAGAGAATATTGATTGAAAGCGATAGTTTCTTACAAACAACATAAAACACTGGACATGTGAATTGAAGGAATTTTCTTCTCTGTCTCCTGGGATTCTCATTCTAATGATGTTAGTGAACAATTCTTTTTAAATTGGCACTTCAACAATGTTTGAAAAATTACATTGTTATACAGAAAACCCATAATCTTTGCAGTCATTGCATATTAAATAATGTTATTGCTGTTTGTCAAGGCTAAGGTAAGAACACAGTGAAGTAGTGCCCAAGAATAGTGAGCAAACACACCATAAAATCGAGAAATTCTACAGATCTGCTATTCACAAGACTTTCTTAGTAGACCTCAGCAAAAATTATTTTCAGTACTTTTATATGCCTTCTCCGAGACAAAATTAATCTTGGTGGCCAAAGTTATAGGGTTACAGAATATCTGACCAAACATCATGCTGCTTACTGTGTAAGCAGTGGGGGTAGCACTAGTTGGCATTGTAGCTTTAATGAGAGTTATTTTTCTTTAAATATCCTGAGGTTTGTCTTATACAAAAGAAAGATTCTGTTCTAAAAAAACTATGTAGACATTTGCTGTGATAACATCCATCACTTAACTCCTAGAGTGCATCCCGTCATGCTTCTCTTTTCTTATAACTTTCGAAAATACTATCCAACTTTCAATCACTAATGTAAATACAATTGTGTATGATGACACTTATGCCAAGCGCTTCAGGTTTTCACAAAGCTGGCCTGTTTCTTTTATTACAGAGATGGTGAATTGTGTTTGAGCAGGTCGCTTGTCAACAGCTCTGATAAAATCATCCGGAAGGCTGGTTCAACCATCTTCCAACACTCTGTACAAGGCTGGAAAATCAACACTTCTTTAGTCCTGGAGATAAGGTGAGTTCCATTAATAAGCCCCCCCAAATTTCACATCGTGATATTAAATGTGTTGGGTGAGGCCAATTTCTATTGAACACTTGATTTATGGCTTAAGTGTGAATGCTTAATGAAAAATTGAATCAGCTGTATTTGATGTTCCTCTTGGAAGAATTTAGAACCAAGAAATAAAGTCATTGCACAGTCAAATTTTCAAGGATGATGGAATTTTGGATATACTATCTTATTATCAGTGGAATAAAATACTGAGCTAAGTACTAACCTTTAGCATATTTTTACTCCATTGTTCGGGATGAACATTCATCTTAGGAGTCATTTCCTTAATTTTTCCTTATTGAGACTTCATTTTGATCTGACACTTAAATGCGTAGAACCCCTGTTCCTTGATTAATTCCTATTGTTTCAAGTATAGATTGGTTTGATTTATTCCATGGTTATGCCTGTATAAGCTCATATGAAAAAGTGAATAAAAAGTCAGAAAATAAACTTTGTAAAAGTCTGGCTTATTCTTTGTCAGACAGACATTTCAAGCTGGGATGAATTATTGAAGTAAAAATCCAATGACTCCTTATATCCACCACAACACTCTCTTCTACTTCAGTCCTAAAGTTAATGAGAAAAGTGGGCTCTACATTCCTAAGCATGGAGGAAGCAAGAATCTCATATTTCTTATATTTCATTACACCACTGCTTTGGTTCGTATACCTAAATTAGAACATGTTGGTAATTCAGAACTCAAGAACTTTGAGAGAACATATCCTATACATATAGATATAAAATCCTCACTTTTTTAAGTTTTTTTTTTTTTTTGCAAAATGTTAGTTATTCATTGATGAGATATTGACATCGAAATTTTGTAATAGTAGTAGACTGATTAAAAAGTTGAGGGTCTCATCTATTTGTCAGTTTGACATTTTTGTCTTCTTGTGATACCTATAGAGTATCTTTCTCTGTGTCTCCCATAACTAGCTCCAAATTTGAATCTAAAATAAGTTAGCAATGAATTAATTCTTAAGAATGAGGTGATAGAGGAGCATTAGATCTTAGAAG
>CABHPQ010121623.1:0-10643 GCA_902168405.1 Peromyscus aztecus | reverse complement strand
GTGTGTGTGTGTGTGTGTGTGTGTGTGTGTGTGTGTGTGTGTGTGTGTGGTGTGGTGTCTGTTTCTCTCCAGACACATTTACAGTTTCCTTCACTTCCTGCCCATTTTCTTCTTTACTTTGAAAGCCTCAGCAAACTGGGTGGGACTCGGTGGACAGAGGCATCTGTCCAGGAGTGAGAGGATGGATGGTCCCTGGCCTGCCAGCTGTGCACCACGGCCTGTCTCCCTAGACAAGGCTTACTGGGGGCCCTGGGAGCTGGGGGCTTCCTCCTCTTTGTACATAAAAGGAAGAGGACCCTTCACACTGGAACACAGTCATTTTCCTTCCCCAGCCAGGCCTGGCAATTAGGCAGCAAGAAGAGAACTCTAAAGAGAGGGAGGGATCTGCTGCTCCTTGGAAAGATACACTCAGCCACAGAATGCCCCAGCTGCTGCCCAACAAGGGCAGAGAATCCTGGTGAGTCAAACCAGGGCTTTTGCAAATACCAGGCTGCATTATCATATGATAAATATTAGCCTGTTAAAATTATCTTTAACTTCATCTAAGTTTGACAGAGGAACTTTAAAAAAAAAAAAAGCTACCTATGAAGATCTCATCTCATGGAGTATTCATGTTTTGTGAAACCCAGGTTGAATTCTGAAATTTTCTTTGTTTTGTTCTGTTCTGTTTGTCACAAGATCTCACTATGTAGCTTTAGCTGGCGTGGAACTCACAGTGTAGACTAGGGTAGCTTCAAACTCATAGAGACCTACCAGTATCATGAGTTCTGTGCCAATGATCTGTGCCATCATGGTTGGTCTGAAATGATTTCTAACCTGAAGCTACAGGCTAGGTGAGTCTCCTCCCACCTGTGCTTTGGGGTCACCTATTCAGTTGGAGGTTTGAGAGGGAGGGTGGCTGAGAGCTCAGGGAGGTGGAGGTGCCTGAGGTGATGGACACAATAAGCAGGGTGCTCTTCAGATGACTGAAGTAGAAAGGTCGAGACAATGCAGGACTTTAGCCAGGCAGTCCCCAGGTAGAGTGCGACAAGGGGCTACTGAGGTGAGACTCTTCAGGGACCTAAAAGTGGACCAAGGGAGGGCTCAGGGCATAGCCTTTCTAGGTCAGGGTAACTTTGGATGATTTCTTAAAGGACATTCATTTGTCGTTGTGACATGGTACTATGTAGCCCAGACAAGGTTTGAACTTACTTGTAGTCAAAGAAGACTTTGAACTTTTTTTTTTTTTTAAGGCAGGGTTGCTCAGTGTAGCCTTGGCTGTCCTGGAACTCACTCTGTAGACCAGGCTAGCCACGAACTCATAGAGATCTGCCCTACCCCTGCTTCCTGAGTACTGGGATTAAAGGCGTGGGCCATCACAGCCCAGCTTGACTTTGAACTTCTGTGATCCTTTGATCTCTACCTCCCAAGGGCTTTGATTATAGGCCTTCCTGACCACACCAGGTTTATACAGTGATGAGACTAGAACCCAGGACTTCATACAAGTGAGGCAGACATTCTATCACTCGTTACATCCTAAGTCCCAGACATTCATTCTTGAATAGAGAATCAAAGACTAGCAACCTAAGGCACAGCAGAGTGAAGGGAAAATACATTTTTTTGGGGGGGGGTTTCGAGACAGGGTTTCTCTGTGTAGCTTTGGTGCCTGTCCTGGATCTCACTGTGTAGATCAGGCTGGACTCGAACTCACAAAGATTCGCCTGGCTCTGCCTCCCAAGTGCTGAGATTAAAGGCATGCACCACCACCACCCGGTGGGAAAATACAATTTTATAGCATGTATCTTTAAGAAATTTGTGCATTTCCAAAATGGTGTGTGTGTGTGTGTGTGTGTGTGTGTGTGTGTGTGTGTGTGTAGATATGTGTGTGGTTCATTGACTTCAACACTTATGTCTCGAATCTCTTCCTTTATTTGAGTTCTGCAGGCTCTTTCCCTGTCTCATTATTTCTCAGTTGAGAGTCCAATACTCTTAGCATGCTCTACTTTTCCAGTTTTCCTTCTCATCCATCCTGTGGTCTCCTGGCAGACTATCTTTCCAGACCCAGTCCCTCTGTATCTTCCTGCTTTCCAGGGCTTCTCCCATGCTCAAAAGACACACCTGCTATGCCAGAGATTGGAAGGAAAAGGAGTTATGAGTTCCAGGTTATGTAACAATACTGTGCCTCCAAAACCCAAGAGCTGTGGAAGCAGCTCAGTGGTAGAGAGCTTGATCTACATACTTAAGACCCTGGTTTCATTCACAGCATGGAAAAAAGAAAGAATACGCCGGGCGGTGGTGGCGCACGCCTTTAATCCCAGCACTCGGGAGGCAGAGGCAGGCGGATCTCTGTGAGTTCGAGGCCAGCCTGGTCTCCCAAGCGAGTTCCAGGAAAGGCACAAAGCTACACAGAGAAACCCTGTCTCGAAAAACCAAAAAAAAAAAAAAAAAAAAAAAAAAAAAAAAAAAAAAAAAAAAAAAAGAAAGAATAGGTAAATTAGGCAGTTCATAGTGGGGAATACACTTAGCTCTGTCATCAAGAGCACAGGGATGGGATGTATTAACCCTCACCCACCGTCATTGGCTGGCCACCCCTTCATCACAAAATGGCCCCCACACGGCTGAATTCCAGACAGGAAGCAGAAGGCTACATGTGCGTTTGTTCCTCCTTTCATGTCATAGAAAGCTTTTCCAGAACACCTCTCCACAGACTTGTGTTTATTCCAAAAACTGTATCATATAAACTGTGTTCTGTGTTTCATAGCCATTTCTAGCTAGACGGGAGACTAAAAGAAACAAGCATTTCTCTCCCCAGTCGCTATCACAGAGAAAGACCCAGGAGAGGAGAACTGGAGTTATGTGTGGTGAGGGCCAACTCACGGTCTGTATTATAAACAGTGTCCCTGGTGGACTGAGAGCCACCTCCCTAAGACAGTCCCATTCTATTAGTGTCTGTCTGGATCCCTAGTTCCCAGGATGGAATTTGGCTCTTGGCAAACACTGTTCAAAAATCTTGCAAACACAGGGAAGAATACATGTCTGTTCATGAACACCCATCAAGTGCTAAGAAAAAAGTTTAGTTGTCAATATTTTATAAAAATATATGGTTGTAATGCTGGGTGGCAGGGGCACACACCTTTAATCCCAGCCTCGGGAGGCAGAGTCAGGTGGATCTTTATGAGTTTGAGGCCAGCCTGGTTTACAGAGGGAGATCCAGGACTGGCACCAAAACTACACAGAGAAACCCTGTCTCAAAACAAATAAACAAACAATAAATGATATGGTTGCTTTCATTCAACAGTCTGATGTGTGCACAGACCTATAAGCACAAAGAAGCAAGGAGCTGTGCTCTAGGCAGGGTTAGCACAGCAGTGAAGGCCCATCTCTGTAGGTTCTTGTGATTCTCTCCTGGGAGGAGAGGGGCAATTGATCACAGGAGGAGCCAGTTATTCTTCTGCATAGCAAGTCAGGGCTAGACACATGGAAGAAGAGAAAGGCAGACTCAGAGTGGGGATGCAACCCAGTTCCTGGGGTATGCTGGCAAACCATTGACTGGTGATATTTTTTAAAACTTCTTTGGAGAAAAAGAAATTGGATGGTGACTATCCCTCATTTGGGTATTTGGGAATTTCTTTGGTTTTGTAATTCCCCTGAATTACAAAATTAATCAAACTCTTCAGTAAGTTGGGACTCATGTGAATATCAGTGGAAAATGCCTCTTGGCATACATTGAGGAGAGAATGGGTCAGCTCCCACCTGACTAAAGGCAGGTAGCAAACCTGTTCATCCCAAAATACACTGGAGAAGGGAGTCTGAGATGGAGGAAAGGAAAGGGAAGAGGGATGCTCACATTTGGTTCTGTGTCTTACATATTGTGATTTCCAGTAAACTGCTACCTTAGAATTCCAGAGACTTATTTCTTAGGGCCAGTGTCCTTACCACACTAGGTGAGGACATGGGTGGGAAGCATTCAGAACCTAGACTGTGCTCGGTACTCAATATCACACTCTAGGAAACCTCAATCTCTGTTTTTGATTCCCAACTTCATTATAAACTGTGGGGGGCGGGGTGGGGCATGAGGAGAATCCAAAACATGTAAAGACTACTCCAAAGGTTCTAGGGAGATGGCTCAGTGGTAAGAACGCTGGATAGATGACCCTGAATTTGGATCCTCAGCACCCACCTAAAAGTCAGGTGTGACTGTGCATGCCTGTACAGGGGGAAGTGTGGGGATGAATGAGGGGCACATCTGAGATAGGAGATCTCTGGGACTGGTTGGCTAACCAGCCTAGGAGAAAAGGCAAGCTCTAGGTTCAGTGAGAGACTCTGACTCAAGGAACTAAGTTGGAAGAGTGATAGAGCAGGATAGTTGATAGCCTCTCCTGGCCTCTTCAGCTGTGTGTGCACAGGAAAGATTCATCCAAGCACATTATATGTTCCTCAGTGCTTTAACCATAGCTCTGTCTCAGCCTTGTATTACTCAAAACCTATTTTTTTGTTGTTGTATCAGTGTCCACCACTTGCTTGTTATTTGGAGGGAGAAGACTGTCCAAGCCATCTGGTCTACCTGGCTATCACAGTACAATGCCCACCGCATAGAATTGCTCAGTAAGTATTACTAGAACTAAATGTGTCACAAAACTGCCTGTCCACAAGACCGCCCTTGCTACCATGACCTCCCCCCGAAACCCCAATCTCCCTTCTGGCCAGTTGGAGTATTCTGGAAACCCTTGAACTAGCATTTTCATTAAACAAGGACTTTCAAGAGACAGCTACCCTTTCCCTTCCTGTCCATTCTTGGGCAAGCCAGAAATTCCTAGTTCACAACAGGAAACCAATAGCTCTGTGCTATCAGAAGACATTTCCTCTACAGTACAAAACGTCTGAGGAATAATTCCTAACGGGGCTTCACCCATTTCCTGTGAAAGGAGGCAAACCCACCCATCCTTGGCCTGAAGGGCCCCGCCTTTCCAACTTTCAGTGATGCCATGCCTTCTGCATCAAGGAAGGGCCTGTCTTTTCCCTCGATACATCCGACCCAGTATCCTGTGAGCACACCCACTCAGGAGGGCTTTTCAGTGTTCTGGCAGAGTACAGACCCTGTGACCGAGTTGTACCCTTGCTGGAATATAGCTCACAGGCAGCTTTAATAACACTCCACTGTCTCAGGACACATTTTGAGTTTTCTAAGACTGTTCAGAGAGAAGAATCTAGTCTTCTCTAGTAACTGTAATAGGGTTTTTACCACTAAGACTGGAATCTGCAAGGGCTGTTGTTACAGAAAAGAACATTGCAGCCTCAAAGCAAGAAACTTCTCCAAAGTTGCGAGGGCTGGAGGTGGCTCCGTGAGCAGAGTGCTTGCCGTGCATGTCTGTAACCCAGCTCTGGGGAGGTGGAGACAGGAGGATCTCTGGGGCTTTGCAGCCAGCCAGTCTTGTTAATTAGCAAGCTCCAGGTTCTGACCCTGTGTCAAAGAACATGGTAGAAAGTGATAGAGGCCTGTGCACACATATGTACATGCACCTACACACATGGGCATATATACTAAACACACACACACACACACACACACACACACACACACACACACCCCACAAAAGCTGCTACCAAGGTATATTGTGGCAAGAGTCAGGCTGGAATTCAGGCTTCTTCATTGAGGTCCAGAGTTCCGTCAGAAGGAGCGTTTTTAATTCCTTTCTTCTAATGTTGTCTTTGAAACTTTTTATATGGGCTCACCAGCAAGATAGCAAAACTCCTCATGTTTCAAAAGGAAAAGCTGATGGGAACTTCCAGATTCCAGAGAGAATCCCTTCTCCAATCAGCGGCAGGAAGTGCAAGATCAGGGCTTGGCCCTGGGCTTCCTGGCTTTAGCCTTAGGTGGAGCTGCTTAATTAGGCCACCAGGAAGGCATTGATGAGGGGGCAGGGAAGTCCTCTCACTAGGTAGAAGGTGAGCATGTTGGAAGGCCATGGACAGGTCCACTGTCCTTACAGCAGCAGCCACACTTTGTCAAACTTGGGCAGGAGAGTTTCTGCACAGTGACAAGCAACCTATATCTGATATCACCAGCTTTTGTTTTGATAATAAGGATACGGAAGCCATAGAAAACAGTTGCCATAAAGACATACAAAAAGTGAAGACTGAGAGTCCATAGGTTTCCTGCAGCAGGAAGGACATGCCCAAGATGTAGGGTTTGTGGGCAACCACACAGACTAGTCTGTCCTCATTCCTCTTGCTACACTAGCCACGGGTTCTCTCCAGTGCCCTGGGAAGAAGCTCCAGCGATATTTGGATATCAGACAACTTCCCACCCTCTCAGATCACTGGTGCCTCAAATAATCAGCTTCTCATGAAAGAAGGACCATCATGGATCCCAGTTTTGGAGGCTCAGTGCATGATCATTTGGCCCCGTTGGTTTGTGTGGATGATGACACTAAGTCTTCCAGTGGCCGAGAAAAGCAGGTTTCATGGTCCGGACTCACTGTACCCTCACAGCATGGCTCTGTTGACCTGAAGATCTCTTGCTAAGTCCTACCTTTTAAAGTTCTCAATCCCTCCCATGTGTTAAAGGCTTGGTGCCGTGGGTTAGGGATCAAGCCTTGAACACACAGAACATGAAGGACTTAAAGCATAGCAGCTGTACATACATATTCTAGAATTTTTTCTTTCTCTTTTGTTTTCTTTTCTATTCTTCTCTTTCCTCCTCCTCTGCCTTCTTTTTCTGGGTGTTATGTATTTCTGGGATAGGGTCTCATGCATTCTGAACTCCTGATCCTCTTGCTTCCTCCTCTGAATTGTAAAAATTATAGATTTATGCTTTTCTAGAATTTTCTGTCACAGAGTGGGCATCACCATCTTCCCACATGCGTTTTGGACTTACGTAAAGCTTAGACATAAACAGCCTTCCTTCCGGGTGTTCTCCTAGAGAAACACCTTATTTGACTGGGACCCCACAGGGAACAAATGACTTGCTTGTATCTAGGTAATTTGAGAATTCTGGAGGGAGATGGCCCCACAAAGCCTGGGAAGAGCAACCACTGCCCACACACAGGCTTACAATGAAAGAAATCAGCAGGACATATGCTCAACTTCCTCTTCCCCTCTCAGTAGGCTTTGCATTGGTCACACCCAGAGGGAGCCTGAGGGTCAGGCAGAGATTGACAGAACACACAGGTCAGTCCCCTGGGCACAGAGAAGGGGCCAAGGAGGGGACATTTACAAGGAGGCAGAGGAGATATCTGGCACAGGGCTTCTACCTAGTCAACACTGGATATTAGTGACATGACACGGTCTACCCTGCCCATAAACCTCTGAAGGAGATTTGCATAAAGAGGACAAGGGCAGATGTGTCACATGTGCTCAGTGAGAACTTGGACCTACATACATCTGTGGACCAACTGACCATACCCAGGGGTCACATGAGCCACCAGATACTCCTGAGGCTCTGTCTAAACCAAGGCTAAATGAAGGCTAAGCAGCCTTAGACCCTCGCCCCACAGTTCCCTCCCTCAGCTTGACCTTCCACATCTCACTGAGAAAAAGACACAGGAAGGGACAGAATCAGGAAATGGGCATGTCCCGCACCTTCCTAGAGAGTGGGGTAGCTGACCTAAAGGGCACACTAGCTTCCTAGGTTGGGGTCTCCAGGTAGGAGGCAGTCCCCTGCCTGGGTATCCCATATAAAAAGCAGTCAAGTTAGCCAAGAAATGACCATCTATCTATTGTAAAGAGCTAAGGAGGAGGTTTTAGAACATTGGTAAACTATGAAAGGAATCCATGCTTGCATTAAAATGCCAACATTAAAATATACAACAATATAAAACAAGAAGTCTACCACTCTAGCCTCCAGTCCCTGGGGCTCACTCCTTACCACTTTGATTTTCTAAATTAAAAACAATGCCTTTGTTTTCTTCTATAATTTTGATATAAAATCCTTTTTTTTATTTTTGTTTTTTTTGTGACAAGTCGCATGTAGTCTAGGCTGGCTTTCAATTTGCTGTGTAGCTGAAGCTGCCTGTAGATTCTTAATCTCTTTTCTTCTTTCCCCCAAGCGCTGGAATTACAGATGTGTGCCACCATGCTCAGCTTTACAAAATGCTTAAATGTGAATGGGCTCCTGTCCGATCTGTTGTGCTGTATTTCAGTTTGCTTTAGGCATCTACTCAATATATAGGCAAGAAGGTACAGCTACTTTCTAAAGATGGTCCAGGGGTGCATTCTGGGAAAGGCTGCTGAGCATCTAAGATTAGAATCAATAAGCCCCATGTCTGCTGTGAGTGGTCCCCTTGGATCGATGAAAGCACACTTCACAAGCATCAGTAGGTACTGTCCATTTGTACCACGACTCAGTCCGCATTATCTCTGAGACCTTTGCAATGGCTCAGGTACTTTTCTCCACAGGGGACTAGACAGTTAAACAGCCCATAGTCCTTGCTCTGGCTTTGAGGAGCAATGCAGACACTCGTAGGTGACTGGAAACTGACACTGCAGACACTTCAGTGGGCACCTGGAAAAGATCATGTGTCATTTCTGATTTTAGGTGTCTTAGGCAACCAGGGTTCGAGAGGAAGTCAAGGATGTCTTCTTCAAGGAGATGATTCTCTAAAAATGGATTTGGTTGCAAGAGGTAAGCGATGGGGGAGGGGAGCAGGGCAGATAGGCCAGACTGTGGAAGCATCTTATTCTTGGAAGAACCTACGAAACACATTAATTCAACAGAAACACATTAATTAATTGGCATCTTGATTTTGGCCTTCCCAGCCTCCAGAACTGTAAGGAATCACTTCTTCCAACTGGGCCCCCATCTCCCATTTTACCCTGTCTCCCAATAATACAGTCATGCTTTGACCCCATCAAGGGAAGGCAAAGTTGTTAGGGTGCAATCACTTCCCCAAAGCCCCAGCTCTGAACTCTGCTGCACTGGGAGCCAAGCTCTAGCATGGGCTTTAACTCCCCTCCAAATAGAAGGCTGTTGGCAAGCCTTTCTCCAGCGTCTCCTTGCCATCTGATTCCCTCTCATACATATGGCTTGGAAGACAAAGGAACAGGGCTGGGATTTGGCATTATGTTTCTCTGAATCTTCCATCCTTCCCCTCCAACACTATTTTTGGAAGTCTGTGATTTCTGAGGTTAAGGAAATTTGGTTGTGTAACTCAGTGCAAACCCATTATCATAAATGCTCCGGGTGATGTTCCTTGCATATATCTAGAATCAGAGGAGAGCTGACTAAGAGAATGATTGACAGCCATGCCTTTGAGTTTTCCTATAATAGCCCAAAACAATTTACTTAGATTAAAATTCAGCCTTTTAGACACAGTATTTCATAAAATACATTCAACTGCATATCTTTAAGCCCATTTGAGAAAAGACTTGGGAATCTGTAAGGGTAGAACAGAGATGAAGCAATCTTGGATGTTTATTAACCCAGACTTTGGGGACCACAGGAAAGCAGAGTTGGAGACTATACTTTCAGAAAGAAGTGACTGTGTGTCAAGAGCTGTGACAGAGAAAGTTGAAGTGACCCTCCACTGTCTTTGTCTGCTCTGACTTTTTCTGGTGGAATGGTAGCAGAACCTGATCCATTGCCAAAAGGATGAGAATCTGATGAAGCCCAGGGAAACCAACGTCTCTCGTGGAGCTGGGGAGGGAAGCCAGTTTCTCTCAGGGTCAGAGTACTGTGAGGATACGAAATCCATAGTCCCTGTCCACCTGAAGGAAATGAGGGCACCAACAAGGAGCCACAGGAGGAAGACAGAGTTGAAGGGTCCAGTGAGTTCTGCAGTTAGCTCCGTCCTTGCCTCCACCATGACTCCCTGCTGAGCTGACAGATTCTGTCCTTTGCTGGGCTCACTGAATTGAGTTTGGGAGTCTGTAGAGCATAGATCATCCTGACTAATGAAAACAGGACGTGTGCCAGGGATGGGGGTGGGGTTGAGGGGCTTGGGGAGCACATGAAAGGAGTTGGATGATTATGTCGTCACATTGGGTTCCTTGGACTCACTTCTCTGATTCCTGAAGATTTTAAACCATTGTTTTGTCATGAAGATTTTTGAGAAGATTCTCTGAGTTGGAATTACAGCGTGCCTCCCATTGCTTCAGTGAGCATGCCTCTGTGTGAGTTCTGTGAACTTGATTATTCAAGTAGAAAGGGAAGTTCAGTCAGAGTTCCCTAGGAAGAAGGCTGCTTCTCCAGGTGCCTGGTGTGGCTGCAGTATCTAATAGGAAGAGGTTTCTCTCAGAACCACCACACACCATTCTCAGGGACAGAGCCCACCAGCCCGGTCTCCAGATCTCATTGGTTGAAGGATCTCTCCAGTTCTCTCAGCTTAGATCTTCTTGCCTGTCCCTCCTGCATGCTCATTCAGTATTTCCCTAGATCTTGGGCCCTGTGGATAGAAACAGCCCCTTTACTGAGATTGGGGAGACAGGCATGGTTGTGACATCGTGCCCTGTGAAACATCCTTTAGCTGGAGGAGGGAGACGGGGGATAATGTCTACCATGGTTTGACTTTTCTCACTCAGGCTTCCTGGCCTAGGGTCCTGTGGTCACTGATCACAGGACAGGACAAACAGGTTAGGTATGTGGAGGACCATGTGCTGTCTCTGTATTATTTATTTCTACTTCGTCTCTCTCTCTCTCTCTCTCTCTCTCTCTCTCTCTCTCTCTC
>CABHPQ010121621.1:0-16092 GCA_902168405.1 Peromyscus aztecus | reverse complement strand
ACAATGTTTGCTGGCTGATGCACACTTACTTTTATAAAGTTGATTATTTCATATCCATTGTTTCATTTCTTTAAAAATCAATAGTCATGTGTAGTAATAATCCCATTACTTTAGAAAGTTCATATCAGTTTTTCTTTTCTATGAACATAATTTTTAAGCTAAAAAGTAAATATAACGTAAGTGAAATTAGCTAATTCTTACATGTGTGCCTGGAACATCTGAAGTTGCATGAAACTCAGATTTTTTTTGTTGTTTTATTTGCTTTTAAGAGGAATAATTAGTAATTATAGACCCATTCAGTGTGAGGAGGAGATAATTATATATCAGACGGGGAGGGTGTGAGTGTTTTGCTTTATTTTGTTTTGTTGGCAGGGTCTCATAGAGCCAGGCTGGGTTGGGATGTTCTGTGTCGCTGAGGATGACTTTGAACTCATGATTCTCATGTGTCTGCCACCACTGGCCGCTCTGGGCCTTTCTGCTGGGTGTTGTCTTTGGAGAAACACTTGAGTCAGTCATGTTTCCACACTGGATACCTTGCCCCTCACAAAGAATCGATATAAGCAAGGAGACCATCTGCTTACCCGCTGCTTGATCTTTTCCAGTGTGAGTCAGTAAGAGTAATAGCCTGTGTCTGCACTGATCGGAGGCTGAGAGGTGCACAGGCGCCACTATAAACTTGCAGTTGAGAGGTTTGATTTAAGGCTGAATTAGTTCTAAGAATCTCTGAATGCCCACGTTTTCATATTTACAAAAAAACAAAATGTAAAAATAGTATTTGAGTAATGAGAATGCAGGGGTATGACTATTTTTGTATCAAAGAAGGGAGTGAAATTACATCTGTCTGCCGACAGTTTCTCATTAGTATTCTCTGCCGCTCTCACTGCTTGCAGAAATTAGAAAAATGTGTACCTACAAACTTTGCATTCCATAGTCCTATTAAAACCTCTTCTACCTAGAAAGAGATGTACCTGTGCCATGAAGACATTCAGACTTGTACTCACTTCCTCTAAGGGATGCTCACCGAAAAGTTACATAATACAAAAACTCCAAATGAATAAAGTTTTGCCGATGGAAAAAAGAAAGCTGTCGTTCCTTTGGGATTCTCTTTTGTCTATTTGTACTTTAAAGAATAACCACCCCCCTTTTTTTCTTTGTTTCGTCCAGCTCTGGAAGTTGCTGTACTCAGCACCGAAGGGCAGGTCCAAGACTTTAAATTCCCTCTGGGCATCAAGGGGGCCGGCAGCTCCATCCAGCTCTCGGCAAACACCGTCAAGCAGAACAGCAGGAATGGTGAGAGGGACAGCCCTGCTTTTCCCTTGTCTTCTCTTGCCTTCCCACCTTACTTTTCCCTCTTTAAAACAAAACTGTGGAGTTGAACCTGTTCTATCTTGAAAATTTATCCTTAATACAGCAGAAATGTCTTAGCATTTGAAATAATGCATTACTTTCTCAATGGACTTGATTTAGATCTACCTAAAGAGTCCCTTGAATTTTCTAACTGTATTCCTGTTTTGCCACTTGCTTTCTCATCCAAAGTGATTTGTGAATCCTATGACCGTTTCTTCCTCCCTAGGGCTGGCAAAGCTGGTATTCATCATTTACCGTAGTCTGGGGCAGTTCTTGAGTACTGAGAATGCGACCATCAAGCTGGGTGCAGACTTCATGGGTCGCAACAGCACCATTGCAGTGAACTCCCACGTCATTTCCGTCTCCATCAACAAGGAGTCCAGCCGGGTGTACTTGACAGACCCGGTGCTGTTCACGCTGCCACACATTGATGTAAGCTAATGTATGCTAATGAAGTCACGGGAGGGTTAACCCTCCCAGAAAGGAAAGCCAGGATGCAGGAAGGAGAGGGTGGGTGGGTGGGTGGGTGGGAAGGAGAAGACCTTTTCATTTGAATTTTAAATGTTGGACTGGGTCAGAGACACAAGTTTATTTAAGTCTGTGAACATAAAATTAAATGAGCCTGGTTCAGTGATTATTAGAAGTTAAGTGTATTCTTAATGAAAGCTAATTCAGTAATCAACAAGAAAATGTAAATGACTCTAAATTGTTTTTGGATGAAAATTAACTCTTACCTTAGCAGCAGGATATCTGAATATTAACTCTTAAGACTCTAATTTTTAATATGGCTAATCATTATTTTTTTAATTAGTTATATTGGGCTGATGTACACACATGCATCTGCACACATGCACACAAGCATACAAGCACATACACACAAATCCATGCACACATACATACTAAAATTAATCATATTTGGCTCAGCTTTTATCAAATATTGCATTTAAAAATTCAGAATTGAGGAGGTTGCCTTGTCTGTGGTACCTCACAGCACAGGCTCCTGCTTTGTCGGAAGATGGGCTGTTACACTAGAGTGAATGAATGTCTGGAGATCACCAAGTGTCCAGCACAGACAAGAATAGGTTGTGTGGTTGTAGAGCCTGTCTAATATTGACTGTATTTGATTTGCTCTTAAGAGCCTTATGGTATCAACTGTGTTTCAAGTGTATCTAAGCTGTCACTAACAAGTAATCATAAAACGGACACCAAATTAAACATAGTTCTTTTTTAAGACACTTGGTGCCTAAAGGATTTTCTTAGAACAAATTCACAACCTTAATCTTATCAGAAAAGGGGCAAAGAGTCTAATGTACTCATCAGTAGGTAAAATCCTAAGATGGAAATTGTAATTGTGTGAAATGGATCTCTGGTAATTTAGAGTACACGTTAGAGTGTTTCGGACTATAAAGCCCCCTTTAAGCTAGATATGTGCCTTGTATAACATAGTCTACAATTTTGCTGATGAAAAACTTTATTGTCTGAAACATGCAAAGTTTAATCTAAATTACCTTTTACACATATTAAACAATTGCTATTGCCATCTTTGAGTGTAAAATCCTAATTTTATCTTGTCATTTTATTTCCCAGCCTGACAATTATTTCAATGCAAACTGCTCCTTCTGGAACTACTCAGAAAGAACCATGATGGGATATTGGTCTACCCAGGGCTGCAAGCTGGTTGACACTAATAAAACTCGCACAACATGTGCATGCAGCCACCTAACCAATTTTGCTATTCTCATGGCCCACAGGGAAATTTCAGTAAGTATTTTCACTTCTAATTAGTCTCAGAGAAAGACCTCAGAGATTCAAAACAGCTTGTGTTAACAGTCCATCTTTGGGTGCTTATCGTAACTAAAAAGCAAACAAAGTAATGCAGGTCTCTGATTGTTCTTACCCTGTCCGTGTATGCTCAGAAGTCTTGGTACTTTCTCACATCACAGACTTGTGCTAAGTTCCTGCCCCCCTTGGTGGAAAGATGCTTTTCAGAGGCAATCAGGGGCTTTAAGAACAGAAAGCAGTGGGAGCTTAAGAGCACGACAGGCTCCCGGTGTGGGATGCCATCCCAGTACTGAACGGTGGAATCCCTTCTCACAGTGTTGCTTAACAGCTGGCCCATTATATAGAACTGCAGACTTTGAAAGAAAGTCAGAAAACCTTCTGGAATAGGACTACATAGTTTTTCCTCTTGTTAAAGAGGGTGATAGTAGATAATAAAAAATAGTCAGTACATAGCATGGGGCCAGGGCTAGTGTTTGGCTAGCCTGAGAAAGACTCTGGTTTTCACCCCAGACTCTGCTTATTCTACGAAAAGAACAGTACAAAACTTCTTCGTGTATCATGCTTGTCTGGGTAAGTATGTAGAAACCAAAAGAGCAAAGGAAAACTTAAAAGTTGGATTATGTATTAGCTGCACAATCATTAAAATGCTAATTCTTTTCATCATAATTAGTCTTCATGTCATGGAAATATTTTGTCTACATTTTTAAGATAATTGTTTTAATAGTTGTTTTAAAATATTTGGCATCTTGCATCATTTTCTATATAAAATCTTCCTCTTTGTTAAATCCTTTTAAAGTAGTAAATCCAGTAATACAATCTTTAATTCCATCACACAGTCTACATTTTTATCTGTGATCCCTCGCTTGAACACCTGAATATTCTTCATCAGAGACTTGGGTAGAAGCTGCATTCCTCTTGTTATGTGGAATGCTGATGTTCTTCACACTTTCTCTTTTCCAGTATAACGGAGTTCATGAGCTGCTGCTGAAAGTCATCACCTGGGTGGGCATCGTCGTCTCCCTCGTCTGCCTGGCTATCTGCATCTTCACCTTCTGTTTCTTCCGAGGTTTACAGAGTGACCGCAATACCATCCACAAGAACCTTTGTATCAACCTTTTCATTGCTGAATTTATTTTTCTCATAGGCATTGATAAGACAGGCTACTCGGTAAGTACCTGTTGAGTTGGCTGACCTTAGGTCTACCAGCTGTGAGTGCAGATGTGATGCTGACATGAGGATTTGACCTCGTTTGATGCAATTGATGGTCCCAGTGAAGGATAAATTGTGATAAATTATAAGACAGCTCACTCAGTAATGTTATTACGAATGTATTCAAAATAAAGTACAAGCGCATTTTTCTGACTTGTTATACAATAGAAGACTGCAGGGGACTCTGTAATAAAAAGATGGCACTTTCCAAATTCCTACTTTGCTTATATAGGCATTCTGACCAACAGCCTTTTCTTCATGTTTAAAGCATTTATTCATCATCACAAGGCCTCAGTGTCAGACACAGAGCATAATTCATTAATGCATCACCCTGCATTCATCTGACCCAGAAACAAAAAGGAATTAATCCTACATAATTAGAGTGAAGATATTTGTCATTAAAACAAGCCTGTAAAATTCTGTTATAGAAATAATGTGTCTGCATTCAGCTGTTCTGCAAACTTGTGAAGCAAACACCCACGGGGTGGGGGTAGTAGAGTACACTGTAGGGCGTTTGAGAAGTGAATTTAAAGGTCTTTCTTCCTACCTGATACTTAATTTCACTATAATAGTAATTGCTTAGTGAGGCAGTCTGTCACACTTGGTGGAGTGTTTTTCAAACATTGTGCTCTTGATATTTTACCAGGCCTTTAGCTTGTGTCTGTTTGTGGGAAAATGTGTGTGCGTGCATACATGTGTGTTGTGTGCATGCGTGTGTGTGCATATGTGTGTGAAATACTGATGATGAGGTATTTAAACAACACTAGTGATTCTGCCAGTGACTGTTTCTCTCTTGAGAGTGGACGCTTTGTACTCACAGATATCCTTTCTGTTTTTCTTCTTTCCCTTCACAGATTGCATGCCCTGTATTCGCAGGGCTTTTGCACTTTTTCTTTCTAGCAGCTTTTTCTTGGATGTTCCTAGAAGGTGTTCAGCTCTACTTAATGTTAGTTGAAGTTTTCGAGAGCGAATATTCAAGGAAGAAATATTATTATGTCGCCGGATACTTGTTCCCTGCCACAGTGGTTGGTGTTTCGGCTGCTATTGACTATAAGAGCTATGGGACAGAAACGGCGTAAGTAATTGCAAGCGACCTGAGTGTTTTTCAAGTGAATAATTTTTTAAAGCCTGTTAGCTGTCAGTGAGGGTCCCTGACAGACTAAAATAGCATCTGAAAGCTTTATTGGGGAGAGAATGGGCATGCCGTGCACAAATTACAATCAAGTCTTCTGTAATTTTCTGGGTTCAAAGGATTTGTTCTCTGGTGAGGCAGATTCTAAATTATGGACTTTCTTTTTTAACACAAAAGATTGACCTGAAACAAATTGAAAAAGTAAATAACTTTTTAGCCTCAGAAAGATATTAAGTAACAAATTCTCCTGAACTTAATGTGTCTGACTTAAGCTAGTGCTTCCACACGTCCCTGTGCAGTTGATTCTCCTGCATTGTTATGATTTGGGATACATTCTATCGCATATGTTTTACTTTGATAATATTTTACCGGGAACTTTGCGAGGATTAAAATGAGTCACCCTTTCTTGTTCTTAAAAGATACAGATATTAACAGAGACAGAATGAAGCTGTAGCACTTCTCTAATGATTTCATTGGCTAAAGGCATGAGTTTGACTTCCAACTCTTTATTTTTTCCTCTGGTAAAATTAGTTAAGATTTGTTTATAGTCAAGAAACCTATGACTTTATTGATGATGAAATAAACAAAAGAAATTCAATGAGGATTCCTTATTGTATGAAATATGAACCACTAGCTAAAGTGTGTCTTAATGAGTTTGTGTATCATATACTTTAATGCTGTGGAAGTTGTATGCTTTTCTTTTTCTCCCAGTATTTGTCCATTCCTAATGGAGATATTTATGTTATACTGTTTTGCCATTAATGCCTTCTGAATATTTTCTTTAAATTCTGTTAAGCAAATAATTCTGATCAACCTGAAAGACAAATTTTGAAGATTATTTACAAAACTTTAGAATGATGATGCAATGTGGAATATTGTTTGGGATCATTTCTAAGGAAGTTGAAGGTCCTAGGGCTTCAGGGCTAGGGTGGGAAATTCAGTTTTTCCTATGAAAACTATCCAATACTGTGCCTATAATGAAACCTGCTGCAGGTCGAAGTAAACAAACTGCTAAACTTTGTTGGGTCAGAGCCAATTGAGAATTATTACAATTCTTCTTGCCCATGATTAATGAATTTTCCAAGGCACATGGAGGGATAGTTTCTTGGCTGAATTTTTGTGGTTTTGTTTCTCTGGTTCATGTAAGGATCCAGGAAAGCTACTTAATACATTTGCTCTCCTTCCCAAATAGTTGCTGGCTTCACGTTGATAACTATTTCATATGGAGTTTCATTGGGCCTGTTACCTTCATTATTCTGGTAAGCAGACTTACTTTCACAGCCTTTTGAACTGCTACTGTAACAGTGGTACTCAAACAAAGATATGCCCCTTCATTGCTAATTCTGCAGTCAAAGATGTGTAAACACGTCTATTAACAGGACCGTACTGTGTTGCGTATTTAGACTGTTATCATTATTGAAAGTTGTACACTGGCTAATTAACTATGCCTGAAAAACCACCTCTCTGAAATAGCGCGTACCCTGTGCTATTTCTATATCAGTGTGCTGAAACAGCATAATAATAACAAATAAACAAATGACATGGAAAAAAACCACTCATCCTCCATGTTAAGAATTGTTTGACTGCTTTAGAAAGGCAAATGAAGATTACTTTATTTTTTGTTTTAGTCTTTTTAAGTGAATGTCCATACCTTAAATTCTTTTAGATCATAAATCTTTATAAAGCTTAGATTAACAAAAAGGATAGTAAATGAATTTTAAATTCATTAGAAATAAGGATTCCTTTTGAAGACTTAATATACTTTTTAAAAGTCAGTAACTATTCTTAAATGAATTTTATATAAGTCAACAGTAGTAACATTAAGGTATTTTTAAAACCTCTTATATTATCTGTAATCATATTGGAAATGCAATATCAGGATTTTATAGTTTAAAACTTTGACCTAGTTACAGTACAATGCAGATAGAAATGAGTATTAATAGTCTTTAGAAACTTGAGAAAAAAACACAAGTTTAAATATCATCTATCCAGAATTAATGTCTTTAAACACAGTCAGTAGCTGTTGCTATTTTAAATATTTTGTTGCTATTAATTCTTTTTTCTAATTTTTTTTCCTAAAGAAACTTTACAGGGTGTTTTAATGTTAACTAGTGTTTCATAAAATTCAAAAAGAAAGGCTCATAGTTCAATCAGTAAAGCCCTTGCTGTGCAAGCATGAAGACTTGTAGCCATGGGAAAAGGAATCCAAGTGTGGCCAGGAGAGTCTCTAACCCCAGAGCTGGGGAGACAGAGACAGTAAGATCTCTAGTACACCACGCAAGGCAGACCAGTCTAATTGTCCTTCACCTCAATATGCAGCCTTTCTTCAAATATAAGGTAGCATGATCAAGAAGGACACCTAACATCGATCTCACACCAATAATTAATTTAAAAACATTGTTGGTGAACAAAACTGAAAACACCGAAAAATAGTGTGTATGTTTTAATTCTTGCTATAGTTATTTCACACAGCTACTTTAACAAAGCAAAATGAACACTAGAGATGAATGCCTGTATAAACCACTGAAATATTGTCAGTGTTCCTGAGATGGTGATTTCTCATCAGATTATTTTCTCTAGGCAGTGGCCACAGTTCTGCCCCTGAGTGTATGAGACCACATCCTCAGTTTATTCTAGAATGCAGTGACTAATGGTGGCCATGTAGAGTTACTATCCTTAAAGACATTGGCTTCTTTAGAACCTCCTAAATCTAAAACATTTGTACTTTGAATTAAATGCAAAGGCTGTGTTAGGGTGTTTGGTACTAAAACTGTCACATGCTTACTTCTGTTGACTGAGAATTTTATCTCTAAAGGTTAGCTAACTAATACATTAAAGAACCATTTTTGCTTGAAAAACAAGTTAATGTGTACTCAGTAAGAAATGGGTAAAGGATATTTTGGCCCATCACCCGTTTATAATGAGAGCCCACTATTTATCAGTCTCTGATCATCATTTATACTCTGCTTTCAGGCTAAACTATGGAAGGCTGTAGGTCACATCCCAACCTAAAAACAAAAGAAACTAGTAGGTAACAGTTGCATACAGATCTCCTTGAGATTCTGAGATTACTTTGCTCTCTAATCATCCCAGCACAGAGAGAATGCAAAACAATACCTTGAAATACAATGTCTAACCTAAATTGAGAAATAAGATTGTATAGCATATATATGTTAAAAACACATTCACCTAAGTAGATACTGTTGTGATACAAGACATTCAAAATGTAATTATAACATGAATCTCAATAATACAAATTATTTTACATACTGTCCCTATAAGGAATATTCTTATAACAAAACATTTCTTGCTATTCCAAGAAAATGTATTTTGAATTATGACTGAGTTGAAATCATTTTAACTTAATAGTTTTAAATAGGTATGCCTTTGTAATGTTCTATGAAGAAAAGCAAGAGGCTGTGGGAGATAAAACTTCCTGCTTAATGCCTTTCTATAGAATGTCTTGCCTACAGGCACTGGACTTATTATATCTATGAGAAAAGTGCCAGTTAGTAATGAGCAGGGGAAACCATTAGTATGCCTGAAATGGTTTAATGAAGGCTTGGATCATGACACGTCAGGAGCTGTTCTTATCATTTGGACAGCTCCATCTGCATCATTAATAATTAATTCAGTTCAGTAAGAGTTCAACTCACATACTCACTTAGAAGTCTTCTTCAGAGAACACCTCTCTGGCTGCTCGTCCAGGGGAAATCGGTTTCTGCTTGGCTAACAGCAAAGATCTGGAGACACAAGTGTGGTTTTAGACTTGCATTTGCCAGGTAGCAAAAGCTCTAGGGAGGACAAAAAGGGTCAGAACATGTGCAGTTCAGCCAGGTTATTTCAGAGCGCTGTTTCTGTTCTTCTGTCTTATCATATCCATGTCAGCCCTGCAAGCTGTGGAATGAATTTAAAGCTGCTAAGCCCAGACAGATGTGATTCAATGGAGCAAGCTGATGACCATAAAGCAAACTGGGCTTTCCTCTAATCCCTGGGAACTTTCCTTTTTAAAAGCCCTTTTGTATGGTCATGCCTAGCAACATAGGTGATGCTTAACTCCGTAGTGCCATTAGCTTAGCAAAGTATTATTTAAAAATAATAATTTATGCATTTATGATTGGGTATTATTAGTCATTGAAAGAGTATCCCAACTTGGTTATTTATTTATTTATTTATTTATTTATTTATTTATTTATTTGCTGAGTAGAATTTTTTTACCCACTTTCTGCTCCCAACTTTTATATGAAGTTCTATTAAAAAATAACTAAGTGTATGTTTAGACTTGTACATGCCACATGCATATATAAGCCCACAGTATAGAGTTAATGTAGGAATAATTCCTGAACGAATTCCTCCCTCCAAATAAATTATCACCCTGTGTATTTAGGCTGCTGGGTTAATATACATACCTAATACAGTTCTATTTAATAATCTCAATGTACTAATTTATGTGAGTAATTGAGTTTAGGCAAAACTTTGCATGTATATGTAGCCTAGCCCTTTTCCTTACCCACTGATAAATCTTTTAACATATCCCCTTCTGTTTAAACACATTAGTATTTAGTAGTATTTGTGTTGGGGGGGACAACAAAGAGTAGGAGGTGGGGGTGCTGTAATCAGACAGGAAGTGACAGCAGAAGGACTGGGTGGTGGGGTGGTCACCACTTCCTGTGTCCCTGTCTGCCTTCCAGTGAGACATAGGGGGCTCTCTGGTTGTTGGGATTTCTTTAGTTTTTCAAAGCCTAGAGAAGACACTAAAAATAAAATAAGGAAGGAAAAAAAGTTAAAGAAAATGAAATCACCTGTTCTGTTATTTAAAAAGAGAAAAAACAGAAATGCAGTAGTATAGACTAGAAAGTCCTGTATGTTGAAACCGCACAGAAAGGAACTCACTTTTGTAGACAGTCATTTACTTGAAAGCAGCCTCTTGTCCTAAGGTGACTGCTCTGGACCATAGACTTTACTGAAGCTGCTCTTACCTGCCTTTCTGGGTCTGGATGTGGGCCCCACTGTTCCATTTTAAAAGAGTAAGGAAGAAGTAGAGGAGAAAACGGGAGTGGAAGTATGATAAAACATTCTAACATACAAAATCATAATTTTTTGTCGAGTGTATTGCCTCCTGAAAAAATTATAGTAACAACGTTTATTGTATGAAACTGAAATTTAGTGTTAAAATATTTCAACATTAGGTAAGTGAGAACTATAAAACATCCTTTATGCTGTAGTCAACATTCTGTTCCATTCCAGGAGGAAGTCACTGTGTATGTTGATGGCAGCATATTTAATTTTTCAATATCTATGTCACAAACAGTTTTTCTATTTATCTGGCTCACTGAAAATAATATGTATCAGTGAAATTTTACTATTTAATAAGCGTGGCGAAAACTCTCTGACTGACAGTTTTTGCCGTCCTGTGCCCTGAGTACCCCTTGTAAGCCTCCTTTTATAATTACTTTGTTTAGAAACGACAGCATCCTTGTCCTACTAAATATACCCTTGCTCCATTATTTCTGTGTTTTCAAGTCATTTTTCTTCGGAGGCTAAAGTATTGTGTATGAGTTAACTAAAGTTTTATTACAGTGTGTCATTAGCTATCATTATCATTTTCCATTTCTTTAAAGTGGAAAATTCATAGTTGAAAAACAATTTGAATATAAAAGCCCGTTGAGCATTTTATTATTTTTTCCATCATAATTTTTCATGGAGTGTATTGTATCTTTAAGGTGATTCTCTTTTGAGTCTTCTTGAAATACTCTAAGCTAGATAGCTGTGGTGCATGTATGTTTAATCCCAACACTTGGGAGGCAAAGGCAAGCAGATCCCTGTGAATTCATTACCAGCCTGGTCTATATAGTCTACACAGTGAGTTATAGGCCAGTCAGAGCCACATAATAAGACCCTGTATCAAAAAAAAAAAGCTAAACAAATAAGTAAAACAAATGAACAAAGAAAGAAAGAATGAATGAATGAATGAACGAATGAATGAACAAACAAATACTCTACATTCAGGGCATTCAAAAATAGAGGATTGAAAGATTTTTATCTACTTCTGTAAAGAAGGCCATCTCACCCAAGAGTTGGAGTCCATTCCTTTGTTTTCCTTGCTTTTGGACTGTTGTGTTTAGTATTTTTTTTTTTTTTTTTTGGTTTTTCGAAACAGGGTTTCTCTGTGTAGCTTTGCGCCTTTCCTGGAGCTCACTTGGTAGCCCAGGCTGGCCTCGAACTCACAGAGATCCACCTGCCTCTGCCTGCCGAATGCTGGGATCAAAGGCATGTGCCACCAACGCCCGGCGTACTTAGTATATTTACATAGAGAGTATCTTTCAGCAGCTCCTATCCCGACTAATGTAGACTGAGAATCGAAGTGGAGCCTGGACTTGCTGGGGTGCTCTGCTGCCTCCCAGTCATCCTTTAATGTGACTAGGAAAGGCGGCCAATGTATGAAAGAGTAAACTGAAGACACTGTTGATTTTTGCCTTTGCATTTGAAAAATGGTAAAAATACTCTTTACCATGATTCTTTAGAAAGTTGTCGGTGCTTACTCCATTACCACAGAGAATTCTGATTTCTCAGAGGCAGAGACTGTGTCTTATGTGTCCACAGTATGATAAACACATCTTAGTGCAGCACAAGCCAGTCAAGAAAATATCTGTTGGGTGAAATATGTGATGTGTCCCATCTCTGTGAATGAAAGCATGTCTCTAAACCAGCTGGAATAATCTTGTAAAAATAAAGCAAGAAATGTTCCTGTGGTTTTCTCTTTTTCCTGATAACTCTTTTAAGAAGTTAAACAAATATCTGTTTTGCCCTTAAGTAACTATCATGGAAAGGTAGACCATCTGTCAGCATGTGTAGGTTATGCCCATTAACCTGATTTTATCCCTTAAAGGAGGAAATTTTACATCTAAGAGAAATAATAAGATGTATCAGGCAAAAAAAATGATACACAGCTTAAAGTATTTGCCTTGCTCCCAAACTCATTAATAGGGATAGCTGGAAATTTGTAATGTATTGGCCTGTATCATGCTTCATGATTATAAAATCAGAAGAAATAATGAATTAGTGTGGGGTCATTTGCTTGTGCGTCACTTTGACTGGGTGAAAAGAGTCATACATCTCCTCATACAGTATATGCTTCCTGAGTCTTCCACAAGGACCAGAAGATCCCAGGTTATGCCGAGTTCTCAAAAAACCATGAACAGATAGGCTTCTGAATGAAGGAATGAAATACCACAAGAAGGGTTCAGGGGTAGTCTCACTTAGCTTGAGTTTTAGGGCAGAAACAGAGGAGTGCCCCCCTCCAACTATCAGCCTGTGATAGAAGCTGCTGAATTTACCAGCCTTTACCTCTCCTCAGTCAAAATGCCCCCACTTTCTTCTTTGTCCACTCATCTGACCTCTAGGGAATCCATCACTTCTGCATCAAATTCCAGCCTCCCTGGTTTGCTTTTAATTGCTCCTAAAGTCCTCACACAGCTGAATACTTAGTAGGACTCATTCGGTTGAAATTGACTAAGTTCTTGCACGTGTAAACAAGGAAAGAAAGGGTGAATGGCTTTTAGCATTAGTTAGATGGAAAGTATGCAGACAGTAAAAACGTTACCTTCTTATTAGTTTGAACTGTTTCATGTATGTTATTTAATTGGCTCCTCTCAGTTACCTTAGATGTAGATTGTGCAAACATCATTTTTCTGGTTTAGTTGGTAACCATCAAGAGGTAGGCTCTCAGCCAGGTCTTTAGAACTCAGCAATTCTTCCACTGCAGATTCTTGATGCAAATGTGCTTCTCAGAATTCTTTTCAGGGTCTCTATTAGGTGGCTTTTAGGCCTTCGACTACACTTAGCTAAAGAAACTAATTTAGGTTTTTTTAATTAATGTAATCATTACCACATGATACTGGCTTAATGAGCTTGCAATTCCATGTCAAATGATCTGTTAGATCGATCATAATAGCCAGGGTGTTTTCCACACAGACTGAACCCATCACTGTATACATAAATGAAAATTGACTCGCTGTATACAGTGTCCATATGCTGTGGGTACTGAACTGGGTGAACTCATTAACTGAATTTGCAAAATGTATTTTATTCATTGTTCATAGTGATCCGATTCTTTCTTTCTTCATTAAAACAGCTAAATATTATTTTCCTGGTGATCACGCTGTGCAAAATGGTGAAACATTCAAACACTTTGAAACCAGATTCTAGCAGGTTGGAAAACATTAAGTAAGTATTTTGTATTTGAACTGTTATACTTGACGAGCTCAGTAAAAGATATTCTCCACAGGGAACACAGGCGTTTCTGCCTTCTGGCAGCTGTAGAAGGGATTCTGAATGAAATTTTACTGATCGAGATTGAATTTCCATTACCATGTTGTGGGCATTGGTCAAGAAGTAGATAATTTCTGACTTGATCTAGAGTGGAGAAATTGTTTCTGTGGCTTCATGGAAATTTCATAGCACTATAGTGATTTCATTTGAATTTAAAATGCAATTCCAAATGATGGTCCTGTTTGCATGGCTGATATGATTATATTAAGTTTGTTTTGTTAAATGACTTTTTGATTTAAGGATTCTGAGCAGTTTCTCCTCCTAATCCTGTTTTCCTAAGAGAATGTACTCTATTACTATTGTTATCTTGAAGATTATCTGTTGTTCTCATGCTAATTAAACAAGTGTTTACTTTATCTCAATGCTGAATAAAATCTGCACTATTCTATTAGTGAAAATGCTATCTAATTAACCCAAAATTGATAGCTGTTGATTCATTAAATCAGCTATGGAAGCATTTTCAGACTTATTTTTTAAAATGCGAGTCTTAATGTAGAATTCAAGGAGGTATTAAAGTTGGATATGCCAGGATTGTGAAAATAATATATTTAATGTTAAAAAATGGCAGATTATAGTAAGGGTAATAATTTTTTAATTAGATGTTTTAAATAGGCTAGTGCCAGCTTCATTGCATGTTGCATGGTAAGAGAGAGAGCTAATCGCTAGCGTCTCTCTCTTTTCTTCCCTTTCCTCTCTCTGTCTTCTCACCTACACCAGTAATTACCGTGTTTGTGATGGCTACTATAATACGGACTTACCTGGGTAAGGTAGAACCCTACATTAACGAACTTATAGCATGATTTATATTTTTTTGCAAATCCGTCAGTATCATGAATTGCTCTTAATTTTTATAGTTATTTTGGAGTATCTAGTTTGCTGTAGTATCCTTAAACTATGATATGCCTTTATTTTTTTAACTGCTTGCCTCTGCATTTTGACTTTCTTAATTTTGACTAATTTATAAAATATATAAATGATTTCTTATTACTTTCTATTTTAATTCTGTCTAATAATTTTGTTTCTCTTTTCTGCTTATAATGCTTTCTAGCTATGAAGATAATAAGCCATTTATCAAGTAAGATCATTAGTTAGACATGGAATGCAATGACTCTAAACCCTTCTCATTCCGCCCCGTTTCCTGCAGTTCTTTTCTCCTTACGCTTTTCATGATGAAATCTCTGCCAGAATATTTTATTTTCAACTTGTTCTTGTGTTTTGTTTGGTTTTGTTTTTAACTCATTTCAGCTAGGCTTCTTCATACTTTCATTGTGATTTCGTAGGCTCGCCTCAGTCTAGTTGATTAGACTCTGAAGTTTAGGCTCTCTGTGATTATCTGCCATTTAACCTTTCTGTGTGTGTCATATTATCTAGTATCGTATGAGTACACCACAGGAATAAAAATATAGGAGTAAACTAATTAAGGACTCCTTAATTTCTTTCACTAAAATTCACATGAAAGACAATAAAGCCAGGGGGATATTTTACACCTTGCATTTTAATATGGTTTTGATGCCTGTGCGTTCTGGAGCGAGAAAAGGCCATTCCCGTTGTTGCTGTACTCACTGGAGGCTGCAGAACTAAATGTTGTTCTTTCTTAATCAATGGAAGGTTAAAGCCAAAATGCTGTTGAATTTGAGTGAACATAGAGCAAGTCAACCTCTACTGCTGAGTCGTTACTAAATGAGATAAATGTTGCTCCCCTCATTGAACCTGTTAAAAAAAAAATCCACTTTATTTTTTCAGGTCTTGGGTGCTTGGCGCGTTTGCCCTTCTGTGTCTCCTGGGCCTAACCTGGTCCTTTGGGTTTCTTTTTGTTAATGAGGAGACTGTTGTGATGGCATATCTCTTCACCACCTTTAATGCTTTCCAGGGACTGTTCATTTTCATCTTCCACTGTGCTCTTCAAAAGAAAGTAAGTGAAGGACACCTGGGGAGAGCCTTCGTTCACTTGGCCTTTGACTTGAGAATGGGGCTGGAGAAGATTTCTCCTGACAGCTGGCTTGTTCAGAAACAGTGTCATATTGTAATTTTCTTTAATACCTGTCTGGAAATGTAAGCGCCCATGCAGAGTTGCGTAGCACCAGCCACCTTCTGAATCTCAGTTTGGGACAACAGCAAGCTAGATGCTTAAACAAGAGCCCCTTCTTTGGTGGAAGAGTTTGTGAAATATCTGTGTATAGTTACAAGCTTAAAAAAAAACACAAGATTAAATTTAGTCTTAGCTCACTCATAGGAATACACTAGTCCAAAATGAAAATGAATCCAAGGACAAATAGCATTAATTTTTAAAG
>CABHPQ010121618.1:0-12376 GCA_902168405.1 Peromyscus aztecus | reverse complement strand
GGGGGGGGGGGGCGCCTTCAACAGAGGGAAGGTAGAGAACCGTGACACAAAGGGAGAATGGGGAATAATGAAACAAGAAGGGTTAAATGGAGTGGCATGGGAGGACAGAGTGAAAGAGGGAAAATCTCTAGGAATCATTAAAAAAAAAAAAAAACTACTACTCTAGAAGTTTCCAGAAATACAAACTTACACATTTGTTAAAAGACCTTAAATTGAGTTTCCCTATAATAAGGCAACACTGCTCCTAATATATATTCCACAGAATAACAAATACAAAGCCTAGCGTCAAAACTGCATTACAGTTATGAGAGTTGTTGGCTTGTAGGTCTCATGTCACAGACTGTTGCAATTGCTCTTAGTTACTCTCCAGAACTTGTCAATAAGACTCTTTCACAGACTTAAATCAGAAAATGTGGAGAATCAAGCTGGTATTGACCTGAAATCTTCATCTATATTGTCTAGTGTGGTGATATTTTATTTGTGCTGAAATGTGATATTTTATTTGTATGTTAGTAAATAAAGTTGCCTGGATATCAGAGGTCAAATATCCATAAATAGAAGTCAGGCGTTGGTAGCCCACGCCCTTAATCTGATCACATGGCAGGCAGAGTCTCTGTGGTCAAGGACACAGCCAAGTGTGGTGACATGAGCTTTTAATCCCAGTACCAACCATAGAGACCTGGAGGTCTGTATAGACAGGCAGTGATGAGGAAGTCATGTGGCTGGGCTTAGAACCAATGAGAAGGCAGAATAGGAAGGCAATAAAAACACAAGTCAGACAGGAAGAAACTCTGTAGAAGCTACTGCTGGTGGTAAGCTAAGGCTAGTCATGGCTATTGCTCTGATCTCTTCAGTTATTACCTCTGTATTTGGCTCTGTGTTTCTTATTTAATAAGACTGTTTTGAAATCCATCTACAATCTAGGTTTCATAGTACTGGAGGGTGCTATGCATGCAGCTATAGAAGGAAGATCAGTATTAATCTTGTCCAACTATGAACCCTGCAAGCTACAAAGAGGAGTGTCCTGGCAAGAGATACCCACTGGTACAACAGTGGTATGAATGCCACGAGAGTAACCAACTGTTTTCTAGTTGGATTTAAGGTTGACTCCAAAAGATGGATCTGATATTTGTTACAGTTATTGAGGCCAGGAACCTGTAGCTAGATAAATCATAGACCCAAGTGGGGACTACTATTACTTTGCTAAAGGGCATATCATATTAAACAGACTCCTAACAACTTGTTGTTCTAACCATAGAACAGTACATCTCTCAAACATCATTGGAGGAGCCTCCTTTTGCAATAGATGGTAATTAACACAGAGATCCATGACTGGACAAGGTACATAGAATAAGTGACTACAGATTGTTCACCTTGAACATCTACATCACATTCCCTTCTCCAAAGGCTTAGGGATCATTGTGGAAGAAGGTCAGAGTTAGTGGATGGCTACAAGAAAATGGAGTTTTTCAGATGCAACAGGGCACTTACGTATATGACCTCACAGTAGTTGTGACAGGATGCAGGAGACCTGTGTGAGCATAAGAGAATAGGTAGGCAGGAAGTCCCACCTCTAGTTGAGGAGCTCTTAGTAATTGATAGCTCCTGGGAGAAAAGCAGTTAGTTTTCTTTAAGGGTGTGGCCTCTGGTAGGTCTAACAAGCTTTAGAGGAAAACCACACACCCAAGAGTATATAGGCAGCAACAACTAAATGCAACGGGTTAAATAAAAAGGAATAAGGATATAAAGTGTGATAGACATGGAATTGGGCAATGGATCTGGAAGGAGATGTGGGAGAGGGGGAATATAGTCAAAATGCAACAATTCTCAAAAGGAAATATTTTAATACTGTGAAATAAATAAAACAGAGAGACTAGAGGCCTCAGGGCAACACACAATACATCCTACTTGATAGTCACTGAGCCTCCTCATGTTCTAAGAGTGGAGAGTAAATAAATTAGAATGGCTGTTCTTTTCTCATCACTAAGTAATTAGGCAAGTCACACCTGCCTCTGGTTCATTTGTAGATACATTCTGGCTTCTTTCTGAGTTTTATACCTGTCTCTTTTGGCAATTAACAAACTCAGCTGAATCTTCTGTGACACACCTCAAAGTGCCATATGCTCATAATGGCTTCTGTATAGAAAAGCAGCTGACATTGCAAGGAAAACATAAGCAAATGTGAAGTAAACAAACACTCTTGGGGACATATGCTGAAGATTGATTCTCTCGCAGGCGACTTCCGTCACTTCCCAAAATGAATGAGCAAAATCAAATCATGTTCTGGTGGCATTTACATTCAGGCCAGAATTTCTACATGCAAGAATGAGCATTATTGTGTGACAATGAGTCAGAAGTGTTTTTACCTACAGGGTCCCACCTGCAAGACAAAATGGTAGTTCTCCTACCATGGGAGGAAAACTGTTCTCTCGTGCTTGGAGTCTCAGAAGTGTATCAGGTAAGAGCTCAATTGGCTCGATGTCTAAAGTGTGTGGCATTAACCTTCCTTTTTAATCCCCCCACTCATTCAGTTTCCCTGATCTACACACAGTCAATGTTGTCCTTTGTGATCTCACCTCTCCCAAAGGAGCTGAGCAAGCCCTGTGCTCCCTCTACGTCACCGTCTGACTTGCATGGCTTTTTCTATTCCCTTTTAAGAATTTTCTTACTTTGACCATTCCCCTCAAATCCTTCTCCTGCTCTCTTCCTCTCTTGCTGATGAGCTAATAACACCTCTCATAAAATATCCTAGACATGCAGTGTGGCCTTCCTCTCCCTGAAGCTTGCTATTTCAGCAGCACTGGCTGGCCAGCAAGCCCCTGAAATCCATCTCTGCTTCCTAATGCTAGAGTTACAGGCATGTGCAAATAAACCTGGCTTTTCATTCAAATTCAGGTCCTCCTATTTAAACAGAAAATGCTTTATTCACTGAGCTATCTCCTCAGACCCATAGGTTTCTTTTCAGGTGTCTATGATTAATCTCTAACTTCTCTAGGATACTTTATCATTAGTTATGATCAATCTTGTCTGGTTTTCCCTATTACCCAATTTTAAATGAGCTTTGGGCCCAGCCATAATTACAGAGTCTTGCTGGGCCTCTTTGCCCCACAAATTTATTATCTTATCATATGCATATACATAATATCCATATGCAAGCATATAAAATGTATGCACATACATATGTATACATATAGACATATGTATGTATATAATTTTCCTGAAAATTATAGCTGAATGAAGTTTCATTGTGTGTATGTGTGTGTGTGTTTGTGTGTGTGTGTGTGTGTATTTCTTAGCTATTGTGAATAAGCAACAAATATCTTTACAGTGTGCTAAGATTCCTTCTGGTATTCACCCAAGAGTATGTAGCATTGAAGCACATGGTAGTTCTATATATTGTTTTTGGAGGAACCCCTACACTGATTTCCTCAGTTTGCATTCCCAACAACAGTGTATAAGCACTCTTCCCAAAGGCAGTTCTCAAAAGAAGAAATACAAAGGACCAACAAATGTTTAAGAGAAAGATTTTCAGCATCCTTGGGCAAAAAAAAAAAAAGCAAATTAAAACAGTCTTGAGATTTCATCTCACCCCAGTCACAGCAGCTGTCATTAAGAAAAAAAGCAAATACATCTTGTTGAGAGAACGGTCGATTATCTCTTGCTCACATGAAGCTGAACCATGTTGTCCTAAATATTGAAAAGTATTGTTGGACCTTGATAAACCATGCCCACTTCCTCAGTCACCATGAGTAAGAAGCCTAGTACTTGCTGATAGAGAAGAAAGAAGACATGAAGACACAAGAAAGCTACCAAACTAGATACAATACTACACCAGCTGCCCTCCCATCCTAAGTACAAACACACACACACACACACACACACACACACACACACACACACACACACCACTGCCTCTCAGGTCTATACAACCTGTTAGCAAATAACAGACAATGTTTCCACTACAGCCTAGTTTGGGACATTGCTTTGCCTGATAAGAATCAACCAAGAGGCACTAAGGAAAAGAACATTGGCTAGTCCATGCTCATCTAGTTGAGTGGTTGGGAGACGGCTGTGCTGAGGCTTGCTGGGCCATGTCACTGGCCAACTCAGAGACACAGCGATGCCAAGCTGGCAGCAGAGGCGAGGACTCCCAGGTGTGAAACCTGATTCCCTACCATGTAGGTTAACAAATTGCAGAAATGTGATTTTCCAAAATGCATTCATCTCTTATGCAAGTCCAAGTTGTTCTACCAGTTCCAGATAGGACTGAATGTCCACCCTCATGCTGTTCCTATCTCTCATACTCTCTGCCCTCTGCAAAACATTCCCCTTTGCTGAATTTTGAGGCTTACAAAAACAATCCACAGTCTACCTGTCATCTGTAGCTGTCCCATTTTCCTCCTTGTTTCTTGTACAAACAATTCTCAAGTAGTCCTCTGTCTCCTTGCTGCCATGCTGTGATCGTCCCTCCCTACTCTCTTGTCTTCCACCCCTCTGGTCAATATTACTCACTGACAGAAGTGTAACATTTCTAAACTCCTATTCATTCTCTCTCTGTCTGTGACTTTGTTGCTGACTCTACCTTTCTCTGTCTCTCTCTGTGTGTCTCTGTTCCCCCTCTCTCTCTTCCTCCTTCTCCCCTTCCCTCCCTCTCCCTCCATGTGTGTATATGCATGTGTCTTTGTAAGTGTGGTGTATATGTATAGATGTGCACAGATGTGTTAGAGGAGGGTGCCAGGTGTACTTTCCTATCACAATATTCATTATTCTCTTGAGGGAGTGTTTCTGTCTGAACATAGATCTTGGCTGAGAGTCAGAAAGCCCCAGAGATCCTCCTTTCCTAGTGTACTGTCGTTTACAAGCACACATGTACAAAATGTGCAGTCTTATCTGTTTTTTTTTTGTGTGTGTGTGTGTGTGAGTATACTGGAGATTCAAACTCAGAACCTCATGCTTATATACTGTGATGGTTTGAATAAAATGCCCCCCCATAGGCCTATAGGGAGTGCACTATTAGGAAGTGTGGCCTTGTTGGAGTATGTGTGTCCTTGTTGGAAGAAGCATGTCACAGTTCTCTTCTTGCTGCCCACAGATCCAGATGTAGAACTCTTAGCCACCTCTCCAGCACCATGTCTGTCTACACCCCACCGTGCTTCCCACCATGATGATAATGGACTAAACCTCTGAACTGTAAGCCAATCCCAGTTAAATGTTTTCATTTGTAAGAGTTACAGTGGTCACGGTGTCTCTTTAGAGCAATAAAACCCTAAGTAAGACACATACCAAGTGCTCTTACCTACTGAGTCATCTCTTCAGGCATCTCTCCCCCTCTAAATTATTTATTGTTAATAATATTTTTTAAACATTTTTTTAAATTGGGGCTAAAGGATGGCTCAGCAGTTAAAAACACTTGGTAGTCTCACAGAGGACCCAGGTTCAGTTCCCAACACACACATCACTGCTCATAATCACCTTTAACTCCAGTTCCAAGGGGTCTGATGTCGTCCACTGGCCTCCAGAGACAACAGGTACATAGGTAGTACACAGACATCCCTACATGCAGACAATCACCCATACACACAGGGTGTAAAAAATAAAAAATTAACTTTAAATTCTTTGGAGATTGCTCACCATCTACAATTTAAAATCTAAACTAATAGCTTTTCTGGCTACAGTGCCTCCAAACTCTATCATCTGCCTAGCTGTCCCCCATTATTTCCCACAGTCACTATGGCTTCCTTTTTCTTTCCTGGAACACATCATAACTGTTCATGCTATGTGACCTCACAAGCTATTCCCTCTGCCCTGAAACCTCTTGTCCTTGTCTCTGCACCCTATTTCAATCCAATTTTTAAATGGTAAGTTCTTGCCCTTAAGACATTGGCTGGAAGTTTGTCTATTCAAAGAAGGCATCCTTATCTAAATATTTATCACAGCCTTCCTTCTTATTCTTTATCATCACAACCAATATGGTGTCTTTACAGATATTATCACATTTCCTGTTATATTTTTCTGGTTTATTGAATGTTTATCCTTAGTATGAAAGTACCCAAAACAGTTTAAAATATAAACCAGAAAATGCATAGACAAACATTCCTGAAGAAGTCCCTAATACCTAGTAAACACAATATGAATTAAATTGACGAAGTAAAACAGTATACACAAATTAAATAGAGGACCCCTGACCACTGTGAACCCCAACCTACAGAAGACCCTGTGTGCACTCCAACATGCTAAGGAAGACTTCCATACCTAATTGTTAACATTCACTCTTTCAAATCTTATTTGACTTCTTTTACTCCTAAGTATAGTTTCCAAGTTCCTTCTTTATATTATATCTTGAATTTGCACAAACTTTCATACTAGGCTTGCCATATATAAATATATTTATATTCTTCCTCTTCAGAAAAACATTAGTTATCATCACACCCTTACTACCTAATCCAGTGTGTAATACCAGATTAAAATTATATTTGAATTCTTAAATAATTAACCAAATAAGACATGTATAGAATTCTATTCTTTTCATTACAGCCCAAGAAACACCATTCTACAGAAGTCACGTGACAGTCTTCTCTGTGCACATCACCATGCATTACCTGGCTTTCTGGAAAACACAATAATGCAATGCAGAGTTTACTATCCAGCTACATATGCCACTTCCAAACTGTAAGGCATGTCAACCTATACATGGAAAATAAGAAATGTAGTGAAGGGAGATCAATGCTAAATCCATTAAGTTTGTGAAATACTGTGAAAGGCTGAACACCAATAATCCATGACCTTAATACAGTAAAAGAAATAGCTTCAGATGTCACAACTATGGTGTTGAATATAAGGACTTCCAAGAAAAGCAGACTCATAGGAATTGGCCTTTTAGAGATTAACTCTGTGTTCAGATATAGAGTGTGTCACAGAAGAACCCAAAGACTTGAACACATTTAGAACAAATGTCCAAGTCAGTCTTTGCACTGGGCATTGACTTCCAAAAATACATTTGCACCTGCAACGTCAGATGATCCCTAGCATCGTCTGTTGGTCAAGTGAGTTTTTTTCCTGACGGTGGTTGGAGTTTGAACATATTCATTCATGTAACTATATGGAAGCTCATAAAGCCTCTAGAGAACCAAGTGTGGTAACCTGAGGTTTTCTAGGCATGCCATTCTCCTGACAGACTTCATATCCATTTCTAATGTTAGTCAGTTGTTTACATGACCATGGAAAAGCCAAGCACTTTATTCTAATATTTTTGTCATATCACTTTCCTGGTTTCTACAGCCACTCTAAAAACAAAACAAGCCATGAAAAATACCCTTTAAAAAGTCTCTCCTGTTCCTGGAAATGAAGCAAAGGAGACATCCACACTTAACCTCAAAAAAAAAAAAAAAGAGTGCCTGACATGACTAATATAATGCAAAGTGTCACCATGCAGATGTTAGAAAGGAACCATGCTCTACTCTAAAACAAAGTGACAACAGGAGACCAGGAATAGAGGAGAAGTCAAGTCACCTTTAGCTCTGAGAGTCTCCTGAAAACCCCTAGACAATTCAAGCTTTACTTTGACAATAGGAAAGGTCACAGGAGATAGAAGAGGATGCATAAAGTCAGGTCAAAGTGGAAACTTTAAAAGGAGACTATTGTAAATATTGATGCTCTAAACAAGGTTAAGTATAGTCTACAAAGTGAACCAGAACCAAAACCAAAACTACTTCACAAAGGAAAGAGCAAAAAAAAAAAAAAATACCGTAACTTAATTCTGATGCTGCTTTGGAAAAGCCATATACACGTTCACACGTTCACAATTTCCAAATAATTTTTAATTGAAATTCATACTGTTGATGTAGCTTGAAAATCACTATACTAAGAATTTAATACAAAGTTGGCCCATGTTTAGGCATGATGCCAGGAGATGAGTAAAAGAAATTCTGTCGGGAGGAATCTTATGTAAAGTTACAGGGTGTTCCTCTAGGTGCTCCAGGTAAATGGGCACCTGAGCAACCAATATTCAAAAAGCATATTAGAAACAACAGCACATAAAATGATAATAGACACCCAAAGGCATACATTATTAGATATAGTTATACTGTGCAAATACTTGTCGCCAAACAGTTAAACTACAAATATTATATAAAGCCAAGTGATGTTATGACAATAGAGATAAAGAAGATAATTATATAATTACCAATATCCCAATTAATATGATGTATTAATTCTACATTTATATGCAACTATCAACAGTGCCTTTTTGTTTTGTTTTGTTTTTGTTTTTCGAGACAGGGGTTCTCTGTGTAGTTTTGGTGCCTGTCCTGGATCTCGCTCTGTAGACCAGGCTGGCCTCAAACTCACAGAAATCCACCTGGCTTTGCCTCCGAACTGCTGAGATTTAAGGCGTGCACCACCACCACCCAGCTCAGTGTCTTAAAATAAATAAAGCTAAATTTATTTGTTACATGGAAAAAACTTAACTCATTGTAATGAAGTCTAAACACAGTCCTCTCAGATAGTGTTAGTTTTGGCAGTCAAAAGAGAAGTAGATGAAGATATCAGAGAGCTAAGAACACAGATTAATATGTTTGATCTAAGGCATACATACACAGTAACTTCATTAATGGTCAAAATTTTCTTTCATAAATACTTGAGATATTTAGGAAAATATTCATGCATCAGTCTATAAAGATAGCCTCAATACTTACTTACCAAATTATGAGTAACAGGCAGTTCATTTATTTCTCATAATAAAAATAATTTATAATCAAATAGATGAATTCTTTCAAATCTGGAAAATCTCCTAAAGATTATATAAATTCATAGGTTGAAATGGACAGTAATGGACATTAAATAAAAATAGATTTGACAAAAAATAAAAATGCCTCATAGAAATGCCAAGTATATAGACCTGAAGAAGTATATAAAGGAAAATAATGGGCTGGAGAGATGAATCAGTACCCACATGGTAGCTCACAACTCTCTAATCCCAAGAGCACCAGGCACAAAAGTGCTGCACATACATGCATGCAAAACATTCATACACATAAAGTAATAATTAAAATTTAATAAAATAAAGGAAAACTAATTTCCTTCAAAAGTTGTTTCAGAAAAGAATAAAAAAAAAACAAAGATGAAAGAAAGAAAATAAGGCTGGGAGATAACTCAGTCAGTTAAAGTGTTTCTCATGTAAGGATGGAGACATGGTTTTTAACCAAAATTCACACCACAAATGCAGCTTGAAAATCTATTTATTACTCATGATCTTCAAAAGAGTATGAGGACCTCAGAACCCATATTTAAAAAAAAATCCAGATGTGGTGCTGCATGCTTTGCAATCCCAGCTGTGGGAGACAGACACATTGATCCCTGGGACTTTCAGGATAATCAGCCTAGTCTATTCGACAAGTTCCAATCCAATGAGGGGCTCTATCTACACACACACAAAAAAAAGGGGGGAGGGAGGGAGGGAGGGAGGGAGGGAGGGAGGGAGGGAGGGAGGGAGACAAGAAAGGCTAAGATTATACAAGATGGATAGCATCTACAAAACACATCTGAATTGACCTGTCTCATACATACACACACAAGCTTGTGCATCCTAACACACGTACACCCTTATAGGCATACAAACATATACAAGACCATCTGTCAATCTTGTCTTGGAGATAAATGGGGGGAAAATGTTAATCATGAAGCAACTGAATCAACAGGTTAAAATTTCTCACATGAAAACCCCAGACCCAGAGAAAAGGAACAGTAAATTCTCCCTGGGGTTGCAGAGATTTCTAGATATGAGGAAGAAGGAGAATTTGCTCAGCCTGATACTAATGGGCAAGCTCAACCCTGATACCTAAGCAGACAAAGGAAGCAAAAGAAGGAAAAATTACAAGCTTCTTTTAACCATCAATACACATAAGCAAATCGCCCACCTCGCACTGTGACCAAGCAGTGTATTCAGAAGCTAATATATAATGACAGATGGATTTATTTCAGGAATGTGAGTTTAGTTTAATATTAAAAAATCAATTAATGTGATTTATCTCAATAAAAGATTGCAGGAGGAAAACTATCTGATAATCATAATAGATGTGGGAAAAAACAGCAAATAAAATTCAATATCCATTCATGTTTCTAAAAGCATTTTAGCAAATGGTGACTAGAAAGGCACCTTCTTAATCTCATAAATAAATGCAGTCACACATGCATGTGCATGTATGTGTGTGTGCATATGTATGCATGTGTATGCATGAGTGTGTGTATGTGTGTGACACTTCAGTAAATTTCATACTTAATGGCGGAAGGTTGAAAACTTTTTTTTAAGATCACAGCTAATACAAAGATAAGAACTGCCATTCTTCCTGCTACTAAAAGCTGTTCTGGGTACATTAAAAAATTAGAGAAAATGAAGGATATAACACATAAACCAAGGGGAAAAAGCTGTCATTGGTGAATGATATGATTATCCATATAGGGAACACTAAATAATGTAGAGGAAACCATTACTTAAATTTTTAATGATAGTGCACTCAACTCTCTAAGAACAAAGCCACTGGAAAAGCTGGTCTCATATCTCTATGCCAGTCAGAATCATTTTACACAAAATTTTAAAGCATATATCATTTACAATATCCCACAAGTATATAAATTTTGCAGAACAAAATCATAATGTATAAGCAAGATATTTATTCCAAAACTGTGAAATTTTATGAAAGCTATCAGGGAGCTTTGGCTAACTGGGAAATACATGTTTGTGGAACCTTCTTAGATAGGAACATTCAATACCACAAAACCAGAATTTTTTTCCAGGCAGATATATAATTTAATGAAATCCAAATAAAAACCCCAGTAGGAGTTTTGTATTTATGTTCTGCAACAAAACAAGCTGATATTAAAATGTTTTAGAAGCTACCCAAAAAAAAGTTCGTGAGTCATTAAAATGTTCCTAGAGCAAATCAAAGCCCAAGACTTCCTCACCCATTACCAGAATGTACTCAAAGTGATAGAAATGAAACTTGCTTGATAGAGGTGCAGAAACGGCATACAAAATAATCACTGAGATACTAAAACATGGCTCATGTCCCTCTTAAACTGTGAACTCCAACACAGCTAGCAGTACACAGTGAGGGGAAAGATTCTGTAGTTGTTGTGGGGAAAGGATGAATGAAGAGTAAAGACACTTAATAAAAGAACAAACCCAGTGGGCCAAGGGGAGAGTTTAAATGATGTCTCACCTTCTTGTAACCAACAAAATGTCAACCCAAACTTCAGGAAGATAGCATCATCAACACACCAGACCAGAAAAAAAGACAAAGTTTGATGAGTTAAGAAGTTACGTCATGATATGAAGCATCTCATCCATATTAGTCTAATATCTAAGTCAAATTTCTCTACAGCCGAGGACATTATATTTCCCCTTTATATACCATACCTGGCTTATAACAAGTGTTCCATCACATCCTTAAACATCATTTTTAACAGCAAATATCTAATTATGATCAACAGGAAGATGAATGTGAATGTACTCATACAATTATAATTATAGAGGCAAAAAAATAACACTGGTAAAATTGGTTGGTTTTGTTTGGCTATTTGTTTTATTACCCCTGCTGGCAGAAGGGATGTAAAGAAGAAAGCCCTCATTCAAACAACTTGCAATACACACCATGACTACAAAAAGATCCAGCCAACTGAGCCAATGGCCATCTAAGACCAAGGTTTTTTTCAATGCCTCTTTATCCAGATCCACATCTTTCAAGACAAAATGTATACTGGTCTAGTAGAATCTCTACATTGACTCAAGTTTTCTATCTGTAAGACCATGGCCTATGCATTCCAATAGCTCCCTGCTTTAAAATTCTAATGAATCTACCAAAAGACTACCAGCTTTGTATCCTCTTTTTTGTTATTTACTCATCAAAGCCAGCTATGTTGCCCATATATCCTTGGATGTGTGGTCTTCCACTGGAGCATGATTGACTCATCAGAGGCTACATACTTAGAGAATCTCCCTCTCTCAACAGCTTTCTATGGTCAATAGTTTCTCAGTGTGGACTCTTCCCAAGATCATGTTTTGACTTTTCTGTAATATCTAAGCCTATATTTGGGTTTTCATGCCAGATTTTACTAACCAGAAAAAAAAGTAACTAAATGATACTAAAGGAAATTGTAGAATACAGAGTATCTAAACTAGCTTACATGAAAAGTCTCATCTTCTTCCACCAAAGATCAAAGGAATTTCCCTGAATATCACCCACTCATTCCTTCCCTGAAGCAGTGCAGTGCTCTGCTAGAAATCTCAGATACCCATGGGAATTTCCAACCCTTCCAGACAGAAACACCGTCAGCAGCAGGTCAGGAATGGAGACTCAACATTCAGTGCCCGGTTAAGTCA
>CABHPQ010121617.1:0-26921 GCA_902168405.1 Peromyscus aztecus | reverse complement strand
GAAATTCTGAAAAATACTATTTTTTTCTTTAAAAAAAAACAAACACGTTTCGCGGAAAACCAGACCAGTGTTTACTTTGAATTATTCTTATTCAACTATGTCCTTTACCTGTTGTAAACCAAGTAGACACAGAGGTATCTGTTTGCCTTACTGTTGTGCAGGATCTCAGCGAATCAGTGATAGTGACATCTCAGATTATGAGGTTGATGATGGTATTGGAGTAGTGCCTCCAGGTGGGTGGCGAAGAGCATGGCTCTGCTTCACTGTCTGTGCTTCATTCTGCTGCCCGCTGCCCGGCTCCTTCCCGACGCTGAGCTGGAGGTCTTTAGTGCAGAAACATCAGTATTGTGTTATTCCATGGTGACTTGAGTTTCAAATTCTTAACAATGTTTAAAATGGACTAACATCTCTGAATTCACATCTCTATTTACTTGATATCGTCAGGTTCTCCCTCAGAAGTATGCCTAAGTAGGTGAAACAAAAACAAAAAACAAAAAAGGAAAAAAAAACTCACCATTTCATGATGCTCTGAGCATCAGCAGAAATGTGGATTTCATTTTGAAAGGATATTGTTAATTTTATTACATCCAATTCCATTCTCCTGTGTTTTATATTGTATTTCTATGATTTTCCTTCCCCCCCATTTCTCAAAAATACCATAGCCTTCCATGGAATATACTGAGAAAGGTGCATGGCAGGATTTAAAATTGCATGTGGCATGGCTGTAGCTTTTAATGCTTCTGTGGTGTGCTCACTACTTACACCTATGTGTGTATATGTTTTGAAGTAAGACAATGCTCTAGAAAGAGTCAATCTTCCTTTGAAGTGTATGTCTTCTTGTCTTTGTATAAGTTGGCAAAATTTTTGTGACATGTGAAAGTTTAGGTTTACATTTTTCTATCTGAGCTGTCAGAAAAGTACTTAAAATGAAGGAACGCTCACTTTCTTTGTGTGAGTCCTGTTTGATTCCCCTTGTTTAACTAGTAAAGGGGAAATAAATGTTCAACCGAGAATGAAAAGAGACATTACAGAGTATATGAGTGTGACTAATTAAAGGTAGTTGATTACAACAGTATTGGCATGTGTGCCCTTCTTTTATGTGATGTCTGCGTTGGGGATGCACTTAGCTTAAGGAGGGCAGTTTTAGTAAAGTTGATAGAATCAGCACTAGTGAGAGAGTTCATGGTTTATTTCTTTTGGGTGGGGGGAAGATGCATAGAACTTCATTCAGGATAAGATACACATATGGAGAATTTTCTAAAATCACATATTTGTTATCTGTTATTCAAAGAAGGTACTTATGTGTAAAAAAACAGCAAATAATTATTAAATTAAACAGTGCTATGGACTGGATTAGATTATGAATGATAGTTTTGTATAATAATGGGTAGCATTTTTCTGTTTGTGCTTCTTTTTAAAAGAACATAGTAATTATCCACATTCTTAAAAGAATCAGAATATAAAATTGAAAAACTTAATTAAATTGAATTACTAAAAATGATTATAAATTTAAATCTATTGTCATATTCAAATTGATAGGAATGTAATTATTACTGGAAAAAAGTAGTCAAATATTTATTGGGATTGATCAGCCTTAACATGATTACCAACTTATGTAAATAGAATTGGCTACTATGGGTGTTTCTCATGTTGTGTCCACCTTTTTCATTTCTTAAATGAGACAGTTGAGGATGAATGAATAGCCAACTAAAAACGTTGATTCAAGTGGTTAGCTCCTCATTCTTGGTCAGAGATAAAACATGCACATCAGTTCCTGAGGAGTCAGCATGGACTATGGATTCACTACTCAGGATTCTTGCTTGGACACCTTTTATAAAACCCTGAATTAGAAATATACCTTTATCCACTACTCAGATGTTTTATAGTTGTCCTAGTGTTTGATACCACGTATAATCTTTATTATTGAAAACCAGTGCTTAAATTGATGCTTCAAACTGCGTTTCACAGTATTTAGCACGGTAAATTAAATAACCACAACCTGAGAGATAAGAATTTATATAACCAGTAACTAATAGTTTGTTTCAGATCTCACTTCATTAACTAATGAACAGAATCATCAGTTTCCTAAAAATCCCAGACATCTGCTTCCTTGATCTGATATATAGATACAGGAACCATCAAAAGATACCTAGGACACATATAATTTAGTAAAGACATGTATGTTATGCATTAACATACATAATGGTTTTAAGTCGAGGAAAGATGAAGCACTAATAAAATGAAGATAAGTGACTATGAAGTGAGGGATTAAGTTAATGAGCACCATGTGCTCCTGATACCTGAGGGTGACTATGAATTTGCTCTTGCATTTCTAACATCCTCTATGTAGACAGAATGAGGTGGCTGATTGCACAGGGCCTGAGGAGGATTGAGAGCTTCATTCACAATGTTCTACAACAACCAAGTCTCATACTTCCTCATACCTCATGTGTTTAATAACTACCACAGTCATAGCCATTATAGTAATGAATCCGATGGTTATCTAAACTAAGTAGTTTTAGCTGCTTAAGAAGATTGAAACCCATATGCAAAATGCTCTGATTGAAGGATGGCATCCTCCACTTTTGGAGCATCTCAGTAAGTTCAGGAAATGAGAATAAAATCTCTAATTTATAACTGAACAAATGAAAAAATTAAGACACAGGTTAACTGCCTCTTCCAACTTATGACGGTGGTACATGCCTTTAATCCCAGCACTTGGGGGACAGAGCCAGGCGGATCTCTGTGAGTTCGAGGCCAGCCTGGTATACAGAGCAAGTTCCAGGACAGGCACCAAAACTACAAGGAGAAACCCTGTCTCAAAAAACCAAAAAAAAAAAATATATGTAAAACCAAGTAATTAAAAATACAAATTAAACAAATATATATTTTATATTTATATGACTATACTATAATTAAAATGAAACTAAATAATCATTAATATAGGTAATTGTTAATATAAATGGATATACAGATATAATAATTTAATATAAAGTCAGATTTTAAACATTTGACTGTTACAGCAAACACAGTACATAGAAGTGACTAATTGTGTACTAATTCTTTCACTAATTGTGTACATTACCTTCAGTATACTCTGTATAACTCACAACTCGCTTATGACTCCTAAGAGAAATTTACTAAGAACACCCAATATCTACAAAGCTTTAGGATAATACTTGTTTTTTCTAAAGTCCTTTCTTGACAAAAAGCTCAATGTCTAAGATATATAATATAAATAACTCAAGAAAAATTATGTGTTCTTAACATAATATCACTATTTGTTTTCATAATAATTATAAAAATCCAATTTATATACTTTGACTGTCACTGAAATCTTGAAATTTTCATAATCTTAATTCAGTATTGATGCCCCATAATTTTACCTAAATGATGACACTTAAAATTTAAATAATTTAAACCTTACGTTTAATTAATGTTATAATTGTTCTTTTTTAATATATGAAAATTATTCAATACATGTTAATTTATTAATATTATAATTTATATAGTTGAACAACCAGTCTGTCTCCACAGTAAACACAGACTAATAATGTAACTACTATTGTTTGAAAAAGGACTAAAAAAATATACATTTTTAAGTTATATCACTAACGTCATAATATTTTCCTTAGAGTGTCATTTCAGGCTGATTCAGGAAATGAGCTCTTTTGTCTGAAGATTGTTGACTTGCTCACACCTTAAATTTAGTCGCTGATGGTACAGTCAGAGCAGCCTAGCTGTTGGCTAATTATCAACTTGCTTTTACAAGTGTTGTATGATGACATAAATTATTAAAGTATGTAAGAGCTACCAAATAAAACATGATTTCTGTTTTCTAGCTGAGTAATGTCTCCATGATTCATATAATTCTTATGTAGTTGTAAAGGAAAGTACTATGGCCTTTCACCACACATTGTTGTCTATTTTCCTAGCACTAATGAAAATTAGTGACCATCGTAAAAACATAAAAAAAGCACCACTCTTAAACTGTGAGCTGTTATTATGTATTTTAGATTATTTTTTATCTGAATCAAATCAGAAAAGGCACACACATTTTGTCCCAAGGCCGTCATAATTGGTGTTTCTGTGCAGTGAGGTTAACTGTGTTCATTTAAAGATGATTCATAAACACAATGCAAGGATAGTTTTAGATATCATGGATAGATTTGATGACATTGAAGTCTAGTATTCTCTGCTTCACTATCATCACGAGCTCCACGCATACATTAGGTACCTTTGAAATTTGTATTTATAGCCTGCAAAAGTCACAAACAATATTTGTAATAGTAGAAGTCAGCTACCCTTCTTTGCTCATAAAAATAAATGTGGGATGTTTTCATTTTCAGTGAAAATGGTTAGAATGCTTCTGTAATGACTACATTTGAAATACAAATAAGTGGTTTATCCTTTAGAACAATTTAGGGGTTGGAGTGATGACTAAGTCCGTAAAGTTTTCAGCACAAGCCCAAACAGTTATGATGACATGTGCTTGTGAACATAATGCTAAGGAAGTGGTGATGGAGGATCGCTGGAGCTCACTGGCCAGCTAGCCAAACAGAGTAGATGGTCTCCAGGGTCAGTGAGATGCCTTTACTCAATAAGGTGAAACACAACAGAGGAAAATGCTTCATGATGACCTCTGGTCATACACACACGTACTCATACATGAGCAGTTGCATAAACACACACTCGTGGGCACACATACACACACCACACCACACAAAAGAAAGAATAATTAAAAGTTACTAAACTTGAAGAAACATCAGATTTCTAATCTTTGACTTGTATCTTAATGATAGTTCTCTAGCTGCTTGATTTATGTTGCTGAAAAGTCACTAACTCAGTCACTTTTTTAAATTAAAATTGTGCCCCAACTCATCCTAATGTCTGAGGCATAAGACTGTCATGTTACTGTTTAGTAGCTTCATGGTAGCTTTGAGCCTAACTGTCACGTGTTCTTCTGCATGTCTCAGCTTACACTTTCTGTATGTATATGTAAAGCTTTGGGAGATAAGACTAATAATACTGATTGCATGGCATTTAACATTAGAAGGTTGGTGGCTGCTTTGATATAATTTCATCCTTTCCGTGTTAAATGTTGCCGTAAAAAGTGCTAACGAGGTTTTCTCTTGTATGCTCTTGTCAGTGGGTTATAGATCTAGTGCTAGAGAAAGTAAAGCAACAACATTAGCAGTGCCAGAGCAGCAAAGAACGACTCATCACCGCTCCCGCTCAGTGTCTCCTCATCGCGGCGATGATCAGGGAAGGCCGCGCTCACGTTTACCAAATGTGCCATTACAGAGGTAGGTTGATAGCACTGTCTTTTCTTATATTACGGTGTAGTTTACTGTCGGGCAACAATTGCAATGAAATGGTGATTTAGCCAATCAAGTTAGAGGCGTTTTGCCATTTGTTAGCAGAATCCTTGCTTATCGCACAAGGGTTCAAAAAGTTCAGCACTGGAAGACAAAAAAAGCAAAGACTGAACAGCAGTTTTCTGAAAGGAGAATATATTTTAAAGGAGAATATATTTATATAGTATTATCTCTTTGAAGCACTTTAAGTGCTGAAAGATCTCTCTCTCTCTCTCTCTCTCTCTCTCTCTTTCCGTGTGTGTGTGTGTGTGTGTGTGTGTGTGTGTGTGTGTGTGTGTGTTCTATTTCATCTGACTCTGAACATTCTTCTGAAGCAGTCTTTTTTTTTTAAATATAGATACAAAACTATGTTGGAAAAATGTAATATAGGCAAAAATAAGAATATATTCTCTTAGTTCAGTGAGTAAACTTGGTTTGGGTGTGATGCCAACATCTTTATCCCAGGTCATATGTTAGCCAGTTATTGTATCCTTCCTTATTCGTCTGTTGATAGTTTGGGAAAACTATAAACTTTGTCACTTGAATTTCTGTGGAACATTTTAGGAGCTTAGATGAAATTCATCCAACACGAAGGTCACGTTCTCCAACCAGACACCATGATGCCTCCCGAAGTCCAGTCGATCACAGATCCAGACATATGGAAAGTCAGTATTCATCAGAACAAGACAGGTACTTTCCTAAAGTATAATCTCAGTACTATAAAGTATAATCTCAATACTGCAATCTTTGTTCTGTTTTAATATATGCAAATATTGCAACATGCTACGTGAAAGAGTTAAATTACATCATTCAAAACTGAACTTCTCTCCAACAGTTTTGATATTCTTACACACGTGCAACTCTGGAAGATACTCAGTTGAGGTTTTATTAATATTCATGTTTTTCAGTCATGCTTATCTAGTTGTAAAGCTTCGTTGACTTAGATTCTGACCTAATAGAAGAAAGGCTACATGAACAACTTTAAAATATTTTTCTTTATGGGTCACATGTTTGGGATGTTGTTTATTGCTATTATAAAAAATTACACTGTTAGCCAGGCAGCAGTGGAGCTCACCTTTAATCCCAGCACTCGGGAGGCAGAGCCAGGTGGATCTCTGTGAGTTCGAGGCCAGCCTGGTCTACAGAGCGGGATCCAGGACAGGCACCGAAACTACACAGAGAAACCCTGTCTTGAAAAATAAATTACATTGTTTATATAATTAAAATGATTTTGATAATGGTCATCTCAAAGGTTGTTTCTACTGCAGACTCTGAAAACTTCAATGGTGTCTTGTTATATACCACATTTTTTTAAATCAAGTGTCTTCTCATGAATGTCTGTGAAATACAGAATGTGGATATAGATTATTATATGGATGTGTACATTATTAATTCTTCATTTATTAATGAACTGTTATCTTGTGGAAATTATTTGTAGGAATCTATATAACGAACATGTTTTTCTTCGTGCCCACAGACATTCTCATCAAAGTAAACGCATGGATGTACTGGATTAGCCTAAGTAGTGCAGGATCTGAGTTAAATTTGAATAAGACTCACCTTGTTGAATGTTCTCTTCTGGTTTTTCAAAGTGGAGGAAAGTTCAGGGAGAGGTAGAGAAAGGACAGTGGTGTTGAATGATGGATGTGATGGACTCGAGGACACAAAGCCCAAGCTGAGCATCTTAAGTTACTATGGGAAGTGCTGCAGTGGCCTTCACGTGTGAATCACATTGGATACTGGGGGACAGAATTGGTCTAAGGAATAGGATTTCATATTGCTCACTTGAATGAGTGAGTGAGTCCTGTAGAGCCAACATTCACCTGGGTCCCTGCGAATAGTAGTGAGGTGACAATCAGCAAGGGACTGCCTGCCCAAGGCAATCAACATAATTAACATAATTTGACTATAGAAAAAATACTTATTTTAGAAAAAAATCCTAGTTAAGAAAAACATAATATGATCCTGCATTCTCAGTGGCTTCTAATGACTAGGAAATGATCATGTGGTTAAGTTGCTAAAAAAGAAATAAAACCATTTATTTTCCATTAATATCTGAAAGGTCAAACTGAGGCATTTTAGTTACTGAAATGACTGTACTTGGAAATGTGTTCCTATACTTTTGCGGGGAATGATTGTTCTTCTTACCTTTTTTTATGTTTTATAAAACTGTTTTGAGTCACTAAGGAGTCAGTCAGCCACACTTAGGACTTCAGCCGTAATGTGTGTACTCTATTGTTTGAATTTTTTAATGCTGTCATGTTTATTTATTTATTTATTATTTATTTATTTTTGTTTAACCTCTCAAGCAAATATGCTAGTGCAGACAATCTGGTTTCTTCCCTTTTCATGTTTTCATTGGCATACCATTGGCACAACCCATGTCATCTAATGCCTCATGATTTGTCTGTTTCACCCACCACCCATCCTGTCTGTGCAGTGAGCTTCTCATGCTGCCCAGAGCAAAACGAGGACGAAGTGCAGAATGCCTACACACGACCAGGTAAATACAGGGCTTCGGTGACGGTGACTGTGTGTGATGACTCGCTTTCCGTTCTGCTATTCCGTCTCTCCCTTGGTAGTATTATTCCTACACGTAGGATCCCCCCCCTCAACTATTCAAAAGTAGCATTATTTCATATGGAGATGAGGCAAGTCTTTCAAAAAACATTTTTAATTCAATCAGAGCAGACCCCTTCGACATCAGTATGTTCAAAAATTCAGAGACTGGTGAGACCCTTCGGAAATGTTTTCGCACCCGTAACACCCAGGGACCAGTTTCTACAATTCAGATTATAGATGCCTCTTGTGCGCTCACCCTCTTCGCAGGTAGACTTAGACACCTGTCTAGTCACAAGAAGTTCTGATCTTCCGTGCATGGCAGGTTTACTGTTGTTAGGATTGTGGTTTTGTTGCTTTAGCCTTTCAAATGTTTCCTTTTGGAATCTGCTGTTATTTATGTTCTGTTGTTCTGTCTGTTTTTATTTAAATGTTTTCAGTTTGTTTTTAGTGGCTTAGTTTCAGGTTCTTTAATGCCCCTGCCTCTACCAGTTTTAATGCTGCATGATAAACTTCCTCGTGAGGACAAACAGCAGTGCCATGCCTCTTAGAGGAAAGAGGACATTATACTCCCCTGCTTAAAGCATGATGCAGTATGTTAGGCTTGTAACTTGAATTTAAAATCTGATAAAAATCACTTTTTAAGGATTCCCAGTTGATTCTAGGGAGCTAATCACTGCTGTCAGTTTGCAGTCAACAGAATGTCTGGAAGTAGTAAATTAGTGAAAAGTGCACAGGCTCTCCCAAGTGTGAAAAAACTAAAGGAAAGACGTGCAAACGCCACACCCAGAATACAGAGAGACGTTTAGGATTCACTGTGCCCCTGCTGGACATGCGGGTCTGATCAAATATGTGATCATGACTGGGCTAGTGAGAATTTTTTTTTAATTTACTCATCTAAAATTATCCAGCTGCTAATTGCTATTGAGTTCATTTTGTATGGTCACTTGAAAAATGAGGAAATGTTAGTTCTATATATCAACTGATGGAAAAATAGAAAATTATAAATGCTTTTAAATTACCTTAAATTATTTATTATGCTAAAAGTTCAGGCTTGTTAGCTGCTCATCCAAGCAAATGTTTCTAAATAACAATGAATTGTTCTGTAAGTTTTCTCCTATTTCTGTCTATGTGACTGCAACTATTAAGAAAGGAAAAGGATGCATACATATTTTCCTATTCATGGAGATGTCTAATTTGTGCCTGATGTGCACACCAGTAGTCTAAATAAAAGAGGCATCTCTTCATTTCTTAATCTTTTGCATTTCAAGGTGAAGTATCAGGGCTTTCAAAAATATGTCATGCCTCTAGTTGCATCATTTAATATGATCTCACCATTAATACAAATGTTTCACAAATTATTCCAAATTCCTTATATCTTTATTGTTTAACAGTATCAACTCTGTTTTTATAGATCTTGATGTAGGTAATTTTCATATACATATATGAAAATTAATAAATGTAAATCTGAGGCTGATCAAGCCTATTGACTGATACCTCCACAGATGTAGGAATGCTAGCATTTCCAGCTGAATGTACAGATGTGCAGCAAGTGTTACAGCTGACATCTCTACCATCTTTATATACCAGTTTTATAATGGTAGTGTTGGTTCCAGTAAAACTGCTGACTGCATTTTTTTATTGCAACTGCATTATAACATTTATTTTGCTTATTCTAGAATTTTCAAAAGTTTCCCTTTCTTCTATACCTTAATACTTATTGCTAAATGTCTAAGGGTGGAGAAAACATGAGTTCAAATATATGTACATGCATGTATATTTAATATCTTCTGTATTTTGCACTCATGCATTTATAAAAACATTTTATCTATATTTGTATAAAGGTATACACATACATAAGCTCTTATCTGTAGGGATACATAATATAGTTGATTTCATATGGCCAAAATTGTTAGGTAACACTTTCAAAATAAAACATACTAAATTTACTGTAATCTTATCTCACAGAATTTAACAGTTTATTTTCTGAAGTATTGAACGAATTATAGATTGTGAACTAAGTACAGATTGAAAACTGTGAATTAAATCCCTATTGTGCATATTTTCAAAAAATGAAGTATTAAAAAAAAACTGTGTCATATTAAGCAATTTACAACAAACTGTCATAAATTATATTGTTCATGTAAAAGTTCTCAGGTCGCATTGTATGAATGAAATGCTGTACCTGCCTTAGAATGTCCCAGGTACTTCATAAATATTATCCATTTAATTCTCACAGCACCCTGCTTAAGTGATGATATTTCTTCCACTTTATTTCTATAGAAATTTAGAGTCTTGACCTGAATTTTCTGGATTTCAGTCAGTATGGTGCAAAGCCAAGATGTTTATACAGTAAATTTGACGCTGACTTCATGTAGATCCCTATTAGAAAGTGCTTGAAAAAAATTAACTTTTGAAGCAATTCCTTTGCAAATTTTTTTATATAAGTACAAACCAGTCAGATATTTCCCAAAATAAGATCATTAAAGTAATATGAAATAACCTGTGAATTCATATTAATTTTGATCCTTTCTTGAAATAATTCTTGTGACTTCTCTAAGAAAACTAGCAAAACCCCTTGTACCTAGTTTGTTCAGGCCTACTTCTTCCTTCATGTTTTAGTGAAATTTATTTCATATATATTTTTGTTTGTTTTTCTGCGTGTTTGTGTTGCCATGTTCCAGACATCTTGTTAGGCACTCTAAAACATTACCACCCAAGATGCCTTTGTTACAAAACGACTATCGTTGGATCAGCAGGTAAGAGCCATAGCAATGAGCTCTGCTTGAACTAACCCCCAACCCAGCCAACGAAAATACCAAAGTTACATCCTTATGTGTCATTTACCTTATGCTTTGAATTAATTGTCTGGGAAGCTGTCTCTCATGAAGCTATCTAAAAACTGATTTAATTATAAAAATACATTCTAGAATAATCATCTGAATGAAACACAAATTCAGAAGTCAGAATTCTGCTTATTTTCATTTTGCTTGTTGATTGCCGTTGTGGTGATTAATTTCATTTTGTTTTACCTGTGTGACTTTGATTTCTGAAGCACAATCCTGCCTGCACGTTTTAAGACCAGATCGGTGACTAGACAGGACATTCCCTTTCAGCCTGATTGTTGTAACTCAAGAGTGCTGAGATTGACTGATGAGTTACCTGTTAGGTAAGAGCATCAGGAAGTGAAGTCCCCCACTTCCCTTGTCTAGTGCTGTGAACCTAAAGAGTGGAACTGAACAGTTATTTCTCCTCTGATGTCCTTCATTTTGTTTTGGTGTGGCATCTGTCCTTGGTAATGAAGTTTTAGGCATTTTATTTTAAATGCTTCCTGTATCCAGTTTTTTTTTTCATAAGTAGGTGTGATTTAGTGTCATATTTCAGTCTGAGATTCTTTTCTTTTTTTAAAAAATTATGCAACGCAATTTAAGCATAATATTTGTTTACTTTCTAAACAAAAGTCTCCACCGTCACCCTGTGGCTCTCTCACACCCTTATGAACTGAATCCCGGTGATTCGACATTCTGTGTAATGAGAACATTATTTTATGCTTTCCTCTCTAACGTGGTCTTCCTTTCTTTCCTTTGTCTTTCTCTTCTCCCACTGGATGTAATGCACTGGCACTAGTGAGCTACAGCCCTCCCTTGCCAGGGCTAAGAGTGCTAGTACCAACTGCTTGAGACCAGACACTAGTTTGCATTCACCAGAACGAGAAAGGTATAAAATAAAGACTTTCTGAATTTTCTTATCATTTGTACAGTGACTTTATTTTTGAACCGCTCTGTTTTGTTTCATGTGAGTCCCACAGATTGATCCACTCATGCCCACATTCTTGCTGTCCGCATTTCCTTCCCTTAGTATGCATCTGTGTAGAGATATGTGTATGTGGATATGTACGAAGCACACATATGCATATTTCTATGAATGTTGTTGCAAATGGTTTGATGTAACTTGTAAATGCTTCTGGCTGCGCTTCTCTTTTTGTTTCTGTTCAGTTGTCTTGTTTCTGTGACTCAAGGAGCCTTCGGTATGCTGATAAGGCCATAGGTTAGTGAGTTATTTGAAGGGTGAATGTTGCTCCCCTATTAGTTGTGCTGATAAATAATACTTGTAGATCTCACAATAATATTCCATAAAGTCAAAAGAAAGAGTCTTTTGAGATAAACTATTTAGCACTTTTAAATTAACGCACTTTTTAGATAAATTGTGTTAAATTATATTTTGTAAAAAAATAATCAACAATTTCCTGAGACCTTTCAAAACTAAATACATATAACATGTATACACATAGATCATTTTGTTGAAGCTTTTATGGGATTGATTAATAAGTACTAATTTTGATCTAGACACAGTCAATAATAGCATATAATATTGTCTTCTAATTGTAAGCGAATGAAACAGTTGTCCCCTTATTATGAAGCTTTATATTCCTGCGAACTTAGTTGTAACTGATAGTCTTGGTTATAATCACTGTCCTTTTTAAGTTGGATGTCGTTCACAGGAAATTTATAGATGACTTCTTCAAACTCTGAAGAAAAACATCAGGTTGTACTAACGTAGCTCTTGCCAGGCATTGTTTAAGCTTTCTTATTACTAATCTTTATAGCCTATGAGATGTTTATTTCTTGGAATTAAACAGTAGATCTTCAGAAGATTATACTACAAACCTGTTTTGCATTATTAATAGGTATAACATTTATAATAGGAAAACTGAAATGTTGCAGTTAGGGTTTCTATTGCTAGGACAAAACACCATGATCAAAATGCCAGTTAGGGAAGAAAGGGTTTACTTGGCTTACACTTCCACATTATTGTTAACCATAGAAGGAAATCAGGCAGGAACTGAAACGGCAGGATTCTGGAGGCAGGAGCTGATGCAGAGTCCATGTAGGGGAGCTGCTTACTGGCTTCCTTCCCCTGTCTTATTGAACCCAGAACAGCAGCCCAGGGATGGCACCAACACAATGGGTTGGGCCCTCCCCTATTGATCACTAACTGAGAACATGCCTTACAGCTGGATCTCATGGAGGTATTTCCTCAGCTGAGGCTCCTTCCTTTGATGACTCTAGCTTGTGTCCAGTCGACACACAGAGCCAGGCAGTACATGAAATCATATTAGTTTATATTGCATCCCTTGCGTTTGTTTTAGCACTTTTAGTGGAAACAACTATAGACTATTCCAAAACTGTAGCTGAAAGTATTACTGTTTTATTTTGTCATATATTATCCTACCCCAAAAATAATTACAAAGACGCCATCAATAAAATTTAACAGGTTTCATATCATTATTCCTTTTTCTTTTATGATAAATATTAAATGATTGGGTTAGTGGAATTTTCTGACTGTAATAGTACCCTGAAATTTTTAATGTTTAGATGAGTGCTCCCTGATAAAAAGTACAGTTGAAGCCATGTGTGTGTTTTTAAATTTCTCTGTAGACATATTAAAAAATCAAAACAAAGCCCTACCTAGCATTAGACAGCATTATGACATGTCAGTATTAGCTGTGAGGGAGATGGTGTATATTTCCCTTTGCATGGTAAGTCATGAATATTTTATTTATAACACACCATAATTTGGACTTGTCACATTCTTCTGGTTTACTTTATTGAACAGCATAAGTCTCACATATGTGCGCTTGAGGCCCCGAAGCCACAGAGTTCACAAATCTGTGTGTCCATTAATTTAAATCTCTCAAATAATACTCTTAAAGAGGGCCAATCTATATACAAGAAGGCTAATCATAATTATTGCATAGGTTGTTGTGAACTCTGAGTGCAGTACTCATCTTTAGTATAAGACAAAACAAAAGTGGATTGAAAACGTATGCTCCTGTACTTTGAAGAAAAAGAAAGTTTCCAATAAAAACATCTACAGAGGATAGAATGATCATTGCTTCTCAATTTGATGAGGTCACTTGGCTGCTAAGAAAATAAGCAAGGATTTGTTGTTGTTTGAAAGGAAAAGAGAAATGCTAAAAAAAACTGTAGGTGAATGTTGTTTTAAAGACAGGATCCTTTTGTGCATACGTCTGTGAGCCATTCTGAAGCAGGTGCAGCCGTATGAAAAGTGGTAATTGTCCACCTTGCAGGATGCCTTTAAAGTTGCATGTAGTACAGGACAAAGGAGGCTTAGAAGCCTTTGGATTCTTCTTTCCTTTTGTTGATTAAAAAGCTTACTATATAAATTACTATATTAATTTCCAACACACACACACACACACACACACACACCCATATAAATCACATACATATATGATAAATGCCGAACACATTCTTAGAATTTAATTTCATTTTCTTAAGATAGTACTATTATTTCCACAGCCTTCCCAAATACTGTTTTAAAGTTTAAGAGTTAAGAGTCTGACTCATTTTGCTACTACTTACGGTTTCTTATAACAACTCCCATTTCCTTAAGCACCCTCCCTAATTTTAAAACAAGTTATGATTGATGTTAACACAAGGGTGCAATTGTCAAACAGACACAATATCTCACAGCAGAATTTACTAGGCTTTTGAAGGAAACGCAGTGTGCTCTCTCTCTCTTAGGTATTTCAGCCCAGGCTCACAGGCGTTTTGAGTAGCTAGAGCCCTGGTATAGGAGCGCTGTTTGGAAAGAGTCCTGATGGTTAGAAGCTTCTCCCATGTACATTGTCTCTCAGATAAAAACCAGTTCTCTTGCTCCCCTGGTTGGGAGGCAGTTACTCTGATGGCTCTTAACTTTTTCTTTACCGTGTTTAAAAATGAACAAGAGTCTTATATACTCAGAGACAGAGACGGGAGGGTGCTTACTTTTTCTGGAGGATGGGGGTTCTCATATGACCTGACATCACAATCACTACCTTACTGCAAGCTCGTGAAAGTGTTTTCTACTTGGTACCTGTATTTTTTTTTTTAAGCAACCCACTCCTACCCCTCATAATTGCTGTGCCAGAAACCCTTCATGGACTACGTTGTCACCCTGACTGTTAAACCTTATTTACCAGGTGTTATCCAGGCACTTGAATCTGTGCTCCCTAAATAACTCCTCTTAAATGGCTCTTGGACACAGTCCTTTCTGCCAGTTTCTTTACCTTCTTTATTCATTAAGGGACAATTCCCACCATGTTTCTCCTCCTGCTCCTCCCTATACCTTCTCTGAAATCATATTCATTTCAGAGATTGCACTCTGCTGCCTTTGAAGACCTGTTCCCCAGTGGTCAGCCAGGTCAGGTTGTCTTTCCCTAGAACTGAACCCAGTTTTCTAAATGATGTCTAGACACTCAGTGCATTAAAACGTCCAGCTAACCCTCACTATTTCATGTTTGTGCCCTGTGTGTTCTTCACATTTGATGAGTGTCATGCACAGCTAGCTAGGTGAAGTAGTACAGGCCTGCCTGTCATTCCAGAACTTCATCAGCTGGAGCTGATGGATGATCAATTTGAAGCCAGCCTAGGCTACACAGCCAGTTTAAGACCACTCGGAACTAGAAAAGGGGACTATTTCTCAACACAGACAAACAAACAAAAAAGAACAGTTAACCAGGGCTTATAACTAGCCACTTCATATGTAAATACTTCTCCAGCTCCTAATTCAGAGCCGGGGAATGCTATTAATTTCACCAAAGTAAAGTCTACTTGAACTGAATTCTTCAATTTCGCTCTCAGCCCTTTCCATCTAATTAACTCCCTAGTACAGTTTGATAATTGTCTGTATTATGTTTTATCTTGCAAATCTCCAATTAAGATTAAGATAAACCTTTGGTTTTGTTGTCAGCTTAGCAATTATTTCATTCTTGAAAAGTTTAGGTCAAATTTTTCTTCAATTAGTCTCGCCTCGCCTCCCACACACATGAATTCCTTTATTTTTCTGATCATAACTGGTTACCATTTTCTGGGCCCACATAATTTTATGCGTTTTTCTTGGAAAACTAAATCTGGTCAGATATGGTGGCGCATGCATTAATCACAGCACTTGAGAGGCAGAGGCAGGTAGATCTCTGTGAATTTGAGCCCGCCTAGTCTACAAAGTGAGTTCCAAGCCAGCCGGGACTACATAGTAAGGCCCTATTTCAAAACAAATAAAGGAAGGGAGGGAGGAAGGGAGTAAGAAATAGAGAAATAAACAAATCCAACAACAACAACAAACCACAACAAAATCTAAATCTGTATGTCACATTTCCACAAATCCACTGCTATCTGCATCTAGAAACTCTTTCCTTCTGTGATGTTATAAAGCTCTGAGGAGCCAGGCGGTGGTGGCGCGCGCCTTTAATCTCAGCCCTCGGGAGGCAGAGGCAGGCGGATCTCTGTGAGTTCGAGGCCAGCCTGGTCTACAAAGTGAGTTCCAGGAAAGGCGCAAAACTACACAGAGAATCCCTGTCTCGAAAAACAAAAACAAAAAACAAAATAAAGCTCTGAGGTCAGAGAGCACATGATATTTGTATTTTTTGTATCTGCTGATAGCATTATTCTCTTCAATTTGTGTTTAATTTGAGGTAATAGTCTTAACACTCTCTAGTCTTTCATCCCTAAATGTGAGTCCAGTTGAAACTTAGATTCAAGGAGGTAGAAACATGAATGATCTAAACTATTACCATAAATGCAATGAGAATGTTTGCAATCTGTGGCTATAGGGTTGAGTTTGCCAGTAGAGAAGCTGAAAATTCACCAACGCATAGAAGCACAGGGTATGTCCATTATAAGATGAGTTGACCTAACTCACGTCAACTGTGAAGGTTTGTTTGCTGGCATGTTTGCTTTTTACAGCCAGCATGGTCAGAAAAGAAGAATTCAGAAATGGCTGAGTCGCTGGTAGCTGATCCTTTAACTTGGAAGGTAGGAGTTACTTGAATGAGGTCCAAAAGATAGGAAATTCCTACCAAAAAGCCAAGCACTATAAATTGACATGACATTTATAAACCATTAGTTTTTTTTTTTTTGTTTTTTTTTTTGTTTTTTGCTTTTTTTTCGAGACAGGGTTTCTCCACGTAGCTTTGATGCCTGTCCTGGATCTCTCTCTCTCTCTGTAGACCAGGCTGGCCTTGAGCTTACAGAGATCTGCCTGGCTCTGCCTCCCGAGTTCTGGGATTAAAGGCATGCACCACCACAACCTGGCCAGAAAAACTTTTGTATTTAAAAATATATGCATTAATTTTTAAAATGAAATTTAGTTTAAATCAAGATTAGGAAAATCATTTTGGAAGGCTATGAATAACGAAAATTCACAATGAAAATACATACTTGATTAATCAGTTAACTCACTTGGCTTTGGTTTCTATTTTAATAGATCAGAAATGGTTCTGACATGTGTTATTTCTGGTATGAATGACTTACATCTCTATATCCTTTTTCTTATAGATAATTAAGGTATTTTGTCATACTCTGCTTTTATGCTCCCATGGAAGTTATGTATATATACAAGTAATTATACATTAAGCCAAACACATTTACTCTTTATACTACTGCTAGAGAAAAAAAGCCATACCTTAACAATAATTTAATTCTTGTAGAAGTCTATTAAGTCTAATTCCTTTGTATCTCATGACAAAGTCCCCTTACGTATCCATTAGTCCATACATACACATAAGGTACTCGTTGTTTGTAACCTGGTCATTAAGCCTAGAACTTTTTGTACTTACTGACTCCTAGATCAATAAAGAAATAACTGGAAAAGGAGCCATACCTGAAGGATGCACTTGACCACAAAGTCCAAGATCATATGCTGCTTATTAATTCCATGATATGTCTACTAAAGGCTATTATAGACTATTAGAAAATGGGAATCCTGGCTTTTTGTATCAATGATAGTAACATAAAATATTTGTTCAACAAGTAGTTGCTCCTACATTGATGAGTTTAGAACACCTTGTGAAATGTACTAATCATTTTCAAAATGTGAAGCTAAATTAAGTAGGCTATCTGAAAAGAAAACCAAGAAGAGGCTTGTTTACTTTGATTTGATATTTGAAATCTAAAATTTCCAGATTTATTAGTTTGTGACTGGAAACTAGAAGTTGAGATCTATTTCTTAATACATAAGAATAGGAGAGACAAGCAGAAAAAGATCTTAATTTTTTTTCCTGCAGAAATAGAAAGTCAAAATGTGCTAGTATACTTAAAACTTTCAAATATGTGACATTGAAATATAATATTTATTTGGGGGCTAAATATGGGTATAAGTTGATCCTGCTCTTACAATAGTCAGTAAGATGAGGGGGAAAAGCACAAGGTTTGTGATGATCCTACGTATCAGCATATCCAGAAGGACCTTGAGAATTAAGAAGTACGTGTGTTATGCCAAGTACTTGTTCAAAGTTGCCTCTTGAAAGTTGGAATTCACAGTTGCTCGTTCTAAATGTGCACTCTCTCCATCGCAGCTTTTCACTGCATGTGTCATGGTTATGTTATTTTTCTTCGTGTTCCCTTTACTTTTATGTTTAAATAAACACAAGGACTGGAATCCCCGCCTCCAGAAGCAAGATCACTTGTAATCCTGTCAAGTTAAAATTATTACATTAAAAGAAACTGTTAACTCTATTTTTACGTTTCCAATCGTCTTCAGATGCATTAATACAACTATGTATCTGTAGAAATACTATAAGTATAGATAACGTTCATGTTTCGTAAAAAAGCTTACTTTAGTTAATCTATGAAGCAAAGCCAGTAAATTGAAAGAAACATTTCTAAGAACACACAGACTGGCCCCACTGAGATCTTGCTTACACACACAGAGTAGTCAGTTACTGCCACACTTGGACCCCCTCCAATCTTTGAACTCTTATTATAGGCCACATAGTACTAGCATACATACAGCCATATTGTTAAGTAGTTCACATGTTTTTTTGTTGGCTCCCTGAGGACCAGGCTGTGCAGACCAAGAACTTCTTCACATATGTTTTTATACTCTTTGAAATGCATACTCTGAAGGAGTGTTTGTAGGTTTGTTTTACAGTGGAAGAAACTGGATCAGTACAGAATAACTGGAGAAAGAATCGTGCATGGGATGTTAGTGCACTTGACCACAAGGTCCAGGATCTTACACTGCTGATTAATTCTATGCTACATCTTCTGAAGACTATTGTCCAGTATTAGAAACTAGGAATCCTCACTTTTAAAATCTACAGCAGCTCTAGAGTTTATCATTCAATAAATATATGAGATTTACTTTTTTAACCTCTTTTATATATATTCTAAAGGTTTTTTATAGGGACTGCAAGTTAGGTATTATTCTCCAACTTTCTACCTACCTAGAGAAAGTGATAACACTCCAACTGCAGTGACTGAACAGCATTGGAACTAAAATTTTCCAGAGGCTTCTAATTGACCCATGAACAGGAAGTAAGCTTTAATGTTTAACATGAATATTTTGATAACATATGATATGACCTCCTTTTTATAAAACTGTGCTAAATTTCAAACATTTCCCTCATATCCAAGGAAGCAATAATAAATGAAAGAACTATATACCAGCACTCTGCCTGGGATACTTGGTATCTACAAGTGTAATCCTTATACCTCTGAAAGAGTAAATTTCCATTACTTGGACATGCCAAGCAAGAAGAGATGTCCTGAAGTTTAGCTTGCTTTAAAAGTTATATACACTGAATGCAGATAGACATTTTACTCACCATACAAAGCAAAGAGAGTTTGTGCAGCTTACTTACATTTTATGTCAACCCAGTCCCAGTTTCCAGTGATTCCAGTGTGAATTAATATATCAAAAGATTTGTCAAGCAGAGAGACTAGACAAAAAGAAACTGGAGATTTGCTGGAATTGACAAAAATTTTGAATTACTAAACAGGTTTAGCAAATAAATTCAGAATGAATTGACCAGTTTTATAAACAATGAAATGATTAAGTAATTAGAATTAGCCCATTGTGTTATGAATATAATAATCACTCTCCATGGTGAAGAGTAGTAAGTGGCACATAGTTTTTTCTTCAGTTAATGACCTGTTATGTTATGTCTGCAAAGAACAATGGAATAATGCTGTTTGTCCGAGTCTGCTGAAAGGAAGACTTCTGGCAGGCTTACTGTAACCATTGTCTGTGGATCGCAGATGCCCCAGTCACACACCGACAGCTTTGCTTCTTGTGTTCAAATTGTCAAATACATCAAAAAAGGCAAGTTTCGGGGCCAAGAATGGAGATTTCCTCTAATTCACCTGCTACCTTCATGTCCTTTCCACAGTTATAAAACCTTTCAAATTAGTCCCTTAATACATATGAGTAAGCCAATATCCAGAGACACGTTTTGACTATAATATTGAGATCAGGCTTAGTATATGAAATGTCTAAGCCTGACCTGTTCAGTTGTTTTATTTCCTTTAACCACACAACTAGATTTTATAAATGATTGTGGATATACACAACCTGAATCTCAAAATGATTTAATAGTAAAGAAGCTTTTGTTCAAGTTCTTATTCAAAGGAATATTATTATAAATGCTGAAATAAAGTGAAAATGTTCAGTGAACTCGAAGGCGCATTTGTAAATACATATTAGCGGAACTTTTAATGTCCCACCTCTTTTATCTTTAGTTCCCACTTCAACTTGTTTGTAACTGGTCCTGTAGTTTTCTACAAGAAAGCTTGCTAAGACACCATGGGTAGCCTTCTTGTGAGTTATTTTTCTATGTCATGGATTCTACACTGAGTGGAACTTTTATTTTATCTCACACATAACTTGTTCCTTTCAGTTAAATTTGCATACTTCCTCTTGTCACCAGTAATTTCAAGGGCGGATGTCAGTTAGCGTAAGTGACTCATTCAACTTAAACCAAGAGTAATATCCTTAAATATGCATCTTTCCAAATTTAACCATATTCACGTTTATTTTTGTATAGCCATGTGGATACATAGACACATTTCAAAAGGAAACACTTAATAGACGTGTTCAGAATTTCCCCTAATATTTCTCAACCCACTTGTAAGGTTTCAGATTCCACATTCTCATATTATTATAACTTGTCTAAGTTTATCAAATATTAAATTATAGAGCAAAGAATGAACATTTTTACTTTTGGGGGCATTATTCCAGTCCTACTGTTCTGTATATTATTTTATTTTAAGAGTTACTAAATGTCCTGTTTTTTTCCTGTCTTGTTCACTGGGCACACAGGGGTAGATGGTCCCCCTCCCTAGATAGGAGGCGACCTCCTAGCCCCAGGATTCAAATCCAGCATGCATCTCCGGAGAATGACAGGTACTAGTCACATCATCACAGACAAGTGGCTTTAGAGGCTCATAGGCTACAGAAAGAAGGAAATTGAGGGGATCTTGGTGATGGCATTCTTCCATCCGCGAGCCAGAGTCAGGCATGCAATTCCTTCAGGGATTGCACACAAGTCTGAGAGAGCACCTCAACATATTTATGGTAACAAGAAGGCATAGAAAATGGATTATTTGAAATACAACCAGGATCCAGTGAAGAGATCTGTTTTAATATGTATTTGTTTCAGGATTTTTAATTTTTAGAAGCGTTTATGGATCACTTAGGTCTGCATAAGGATAAGTAGAAAGTTTGAGGTGCATCGGGATATATTAAAACTGTGCTGCAGAACATATTCTTTGTTGCATTGCTTGCCAATTTAATCTCAGCTGTTTTTGCTTTGTTACTGTGTATACTTACCAAGAAGGAACTGTAAGCTTTGGGGTGTATTTCAAGCATGGTGTAAAGAAGGACATCTGGTTCTTGTACTTCATGTATTGTGTTTAAATTATTGTCAAGAGCTAGGGTCAGTCAAGGAGGAACATTTTCAAGACAAAGCCTCTCTGCAATGAATCCACTCCATTCTGATCTGTAAAGCTGTCACAGTGTGTTCCTTCCTTTGTCGCTGTCCTCAGTTTGCCATTCCCCTGTTTAGTGATGTCTAATGTATACTACATATTATTTCAATATTTCAGTGTTTCCTGCATTCTCATAGAAGTCTTGGGATGTGTGAGACATTTCTCTTCAGTTGAAATTCAGTAAACACACTGATGATATTTATTAGACAGATGAACTCTGAAATGCTACATGCAACAGAGATAATTTTATGAGCATATCTACTCTTTTGCATTAATTATGTTTATATGTCACTTAGTAATTGTAGCCTTACCAAAGTGGTATGTTTATCTTCTGAATATGTGCACAATCAGGACATCGCCACAACTTGGTAGACAGAATATCTAAATTGTGTTAGACGAATTTGTATCACTTGACAATGATGAGAAAGAATATAAACTGGTGTTTAATAAAAGTTCCATTTTATTTTCACATGTTGAAATCTAAAACATTTACCGCTTAATGTGGTTTGAATTTGCATAATTAGAACTTAAAATTAATCACTATGCTACTGTTAAATTTCTAGGATTGAATTTATGGAACTAGAGAATTAATAAAACTTCCAGTTTACATGTGGGCAAGGTCATATTAAATAAGAATATAAAATAATTTTAGAAGTAAATTGGAAGTTGTAGATCTGCATTGCTGCTCACTCATTCAATAAATTCTGTGCCCTGTACTCTGATGGGTGATGTCAGGTCATTGATTAAGACAGCCAAGGTATTGACCATGAAGTAATTGAGAATTCCATTTAGAGTAAAAGTCTTTGAATGTATGCCAAAACAGAACAGTGATTTAATATAAAGTAATGGCTGAACCTTACTCAAATTATAGTGAATGTAAATGTACTTCAGTTGGCATTTATTAAGCAAAATACACAAAAGTAATAGCTCTGATCTTAGCCTACACAAGATCATATTACTTCCAATTAACAACATATCAATCCTTTCTATAGATTTCCTAATTTCTGTATATGTAGGTGCAAGATAGGTGTTTAGAACAGAAATGAACTTTACAAAATTTGAATCATGTTTTTGCTTCTCTGTAATGATATATTCTTAAAGAGTCTCTATATTTAACCACAAGAAATGGATATAAAATAGTTCAATTATTATTTATTGCTATAGAAAATAGAAAATAGTTTACAGTAAACTTTATCAAGCTCTAAGAATAATATGCATCCATAAAAATGAGAGGAGGATTACTCTTAACTAATTATAGATTTGTAAGTATTCATGTTAACCTCTTAACCAAGTTTAATAACCACATGCTACCTCACATGAGTGTTACTTAATCTTTTTGAGTGTCCTATCAATGTCTAAACAAAACGAGTGTAATGTTAGATCGTGGTGATACATTATGTACCCTAATAAAATTTGCCTGAAGATCAGAGAGACAAAGGAATAATCCACTGCCATTTCTTACCTCTAGGACTCCTCAGCCTGAGAAGGCCTTAGTTCCTGTCTCCTCATGCCTTTTATACCTTTCTCTGCCCAGCTGTATCACTTCCTTCTCTGTGCTGGGATTAAATGTGTGTGTGTTTCCCAAGCAAAGGCATGAGATCTCAAGTGCTCGGATTAAAGGCATGAGACTTCCAAGTATTGGATTAAAGGTGTGTGCCACCACTGTCTGGCTCTGTTTTTCTCCTAGACTGAGTCGATCTTATGTAGTCCAGGGTGGCTTTGATATCTGCCTCCCCAATGCTAGAATTAAAGGCATGTGCTACCACTGCCTGGCCTCTATGTTTAATCTAGTGGCTTGTTCTGTTCTCTGATCTTCAGGCAAATTTTATTAGGGTACACAATATATCACCACATTAGATTTAAGTAAAATGAATAATGTGGTCGTGGACATTATTAGTTCACCTTTAACATTGGTAACCAAAAATACTCCTAATTCATTAATGACTTATACAGTTAGGACTAGATGTCTTATCAAGGTCATAAAGCATTTATTTGCCCCCCTTTTTCCCCACAGTACAAATGTGGGCATGGACATATATGCATGCAACTTTTAAATGAACCATGTCTGCATAATGCAGTGCCAACACCAGGCATTCTTCATGTCTTCTCAGGTGGTACCATCCACTTATTCAGATTGAACATGGAGATGTATTTATCTAGGTGTATCCAAAATTTCTTCTGGATTTTGTGTGTTATTTAAAACAAAACAATAGCAAGCAAACAAACAAACAAACAAAAAACAACCCTACTTTGAACCCTTAGGGAATATTCCTGACTTTAAAATTATAAAGATGTCCTAGAAGTTTTATTAAGTTAGTCACACCAAAATTTGTATTGGAATAGTTTCACATTGGTTTATCTGGTACTGTGAATGTACTGGAACTTGTACTGATACTTTGAAAGTACTGAAAACTTGACAAAAATCACTATTTTTCTTGAAATTTACTCAGATAATGTCGTACCCACTGCACTTGGTATCAGTTGAGTTTTTCAGTTTCAGCAGCTGAAAAACTATTTTACAAATAAACATATTAACTTTCTTTTTTTCCCTCACGCCTTTTACTTCTCTGCAAAGTGAACTGACTGATCATATCAAGTGATTCATTTTGATTTAAAATGATCTTTCTCTATTGACTCTTTTGATGGAATCAGCAAATCCTTGCCATTTGGACTCACACAACACACGTCAGCTGCTGTGCACAGGTAGAGCTGGTATACCACCACTTACTAATGGAGGGTGTGCTCTCACTCAGTCTCTACCCACTTTGCTCTGTGCACCAAAAGGTAACAAGATGTGTCACATTATAAAATCTTAGTGTGTGTAGTGAGTGGTTGCACTCCCACATATGAAATCAGCACTATACAAAAGGGTGAATGATTCTTAAGTTCCATGCATGTATATGTCCATTACTAATCTTGCTTGAATTTATTATTTTTTCCCAAATTGATTAGGAAGTAAGATGTTACAGGTAGGCATTCCACTTTCAAACAACGTAAGCCATAGAAAGCCACAAACAACGTAAGCATCCTGTGCACACAGAGATTCATTCTCATGCCATCACTATTCTGTATAGTGAAAATACCCACTGGTAGATTTATGTTACATTTTTCCTCTAAACCAAAACATACTATATTATGTCAAATTTCTAATAAATATTATTAAATAATATTACAAGTATAACAATTCTGTTGTATACTATATGTAATATTTTATTATATATATTACACACACATATATAATAGTTTTATGATGTCTTCAGAAAATATTTGTTTACTTATAATGTCAGAGAATTGGATTAACTAAAATTTGAAAAGGGAAGAATTCCCCAAAGAGATGGTAATTATTTCTTATTTTGATTATATATTAAAATGTGAGTGCTAAAATTAATATAAATAAAAATAGTATTTAAGTGGAATTTCAAAATAGCAAGTTTGATTAGAGATAGGTCCAGTTTTCTAATTACAACTTTTGCTTCAATTCAATAATAAAATAAGCATGTACTTTACATTTGGATGTGTCTTTACAGCTTTTAAATAACTGAATACCTGCCATATGGTGCTAGGGTTTCATATTTCTGAGTAAATCATAAGACCAGGTTAAGTACTAAACCTGAAGAATAGGAAAAATTCGCATTTTACATACTTGTATTTTTGATCCATGGAAACATTATGAACAATAAAATAATGGTAAAGATTACTAGAACTTTTTGTAAAGCTGAAATGCATGAAAATGTAATGGTTGTACCAGCTGATTACAGCCTGTGGTACAAGTGCTAAGTCACATGAAATTTTCTAGCATTGTTTCTGTTTGCAATTTTAGCTAGTTTTAAATGGAGTAGCTGAATTCTCATGTTCTGTAAGACTCTAAGATTGCTCCTGAGCAACATGGCCCCGTTATAGTAAAACATATGCTACTACTATAAAATAAATGACAATTCCTTATGCATAAAGCTTTAATAAAGCAGAAATCATGCTTTATTTATGGAATTTTCTCTTATACTGAAGCCCAGAAAACTTTACAATTGAATTATTACATGTGTATTTGATGTAAAGTGAATCATATTTTCAGAGTTACTTCTTTTTTCTCAGTGCAAATTTTGACTGTCAAAATCCACTAAAATATACATATAATATTTTATAATCTTAACTAATATATAAAGTCATAAACATTGTATATATTTTGGGGTACCATGTGATACATTGCTTATGTATACACATTATGTAATGCTTAAATCAAGGTTAACATATTTGTTCCCTCAAACAAATTTCTATTATTTCTACAGTGAAGGTTTCCTTAAGTCTCTTCTAGATTTCAGATATATAGAATATATTATCATCTATTTTCACTCTTGTTAAAATATAGCCTACTTCTTGATCTATCAAAGTATAACTAATAATGTTGATCAAACTTTCCCCTTCTCCCAAACCCCTATAGCTACCCCCAGATTCTGGCCCTGTATTTATTACTGAAATTGATCAATAAAAAATTTGTCATTATAGCAGGAGTTTTCAAACAAAACATTCCACAGATACGAAGCACATTTTGAATGAGTAATGTTACAGTGGAAACCCGACTAGACCAAGATTCTGACAGTAGAACCTTAAAGTGATTGATGTACAACATGAAGTATTCCATTTCCCTGTGACCTGTTTTGTGATCACCTGATTAATAATTTTGATTATATACAATATGAATAACATTTCTACAGTACCTATCTTAATCCTCTGTTTATATCAGTGATAGGTATGATTGAATATACAATATATCCATAGCTATTAATAGTGGATCTAAAAGAAAAAAGACATTAGAATTTTCTGTTTTCTATTTTTGTTCCTGCTTTACAGTGAGTTTTGCCATTAAAGTGAACCATTTTTGCTCTATTTGAGGATCTTCTCGAGCAGTTACAAGGATTATAAAGATAGATTCCTGTAGGTGTCATTAGAAGAATCTTTCACAAAACTTATAATGGCCTTGAAAGAGAAAAAGAAATCTCCTCAACAGACAGGGTAAAGCAACACCAGCATGAAAGGAGATGTGTGGACCTGGGAATGGTTGTAACATTACATAACATTGACTGTGAATTGCATCCATTATAAATTCCTGAGAGTAGGTGTACTTGGGGGCAAATAAATGTTACTACCACTTAATACTGTGCCTTTATGGCACTCAACACTTTCTGGTTCTTAGAAGTGCTTAAACAACCACAAAATCCAGATTCTGTGGAACACTCCAGAA